>CABFVX010004187.1:0-30548 GCA_902151425.1 Timema shepardi | reverse complement strand
CCCCCCACCAAAAAAAATATTATTTTTTTTACAATTTTGTCTGTCCCCATGTTTGTCTGTTTCTCCCCGACCACGGATTCAAAACGGTTAGATGGATTTGTCTTAAATTTGATATTTAGATTTTATAGGGCTATGCTACCCAATTTTATTTCTAACCTAGCCCTTCAATTAAAGGGAAATGAGGCCTACTAATGATTGGGTTTTTTTCATTCGAAATTTTCCAAAAATTTCTGTAACGATTTTGCTTAAAGTGTTTGACAATACAAATAGCGATGTATAGTTGTATTTTGAGCAAACATTCGTTGAAGGGTAGTTTACAGCAGAGGTGATATAAAAATTAGGGTGTTCACAAAATCAAAATCGTAATGAAGAATATTTTGCAAATAAATACATACTTAGTTTGATTAAACCAATACAATACCAACATACAAATATTGGCCCACAAAGTTAAAAAGTATCAAGCTCTAAATATATAATTCGTTGTGTTTTTTTAGTAACTAGGAAATAGTTTTTTTTATATATTTTTAATGTAGAAAGATTTTCTTTAAATAAAAAATTGATAATAAATAACGAAAGAAACTGAAAAAACAAAGTAAGAAAAGTGTGCTGTTTTTCATGTGATCATCTGGCAGATGACTCGCATTTCATGGCGTAGGCACATTTCCCTATATAATCAACTCTCAGATGAAACGCACCTCATGGCATTAGTACAATTTTCACCAAATTACTAAAAATCTCCCCTAAAAAAAATTAAAATATTTATGATGGTATTAAGCATAGGTTTCATTTACTAAATCTAAATACAACACACACAAAGAGTGTCAAAACTAACAAATTACATTTTTCTAGTAACACTTTATCTGAGGAAGCAAATATTGCATGAAAACCAGTCACATGACATGCGGCCGATAGTGTAAAAAAAGGCACGACTGATGGCGGGTTAAAATGGGTACCTGGTGGGTATCTGGAAGTAGTTTTTCTTGATAAATAAGAATACGTTTTTATATTTACAAATTACAGAAGTTTTAGGGTAGTTTACCAATAATTTATTTTGGAAAATTTGAAATTTGTTAAAAATATTGCAACATGTTGGCTTAAAGTTTATAAATAAAGAGTTTTTATTGGGATTAACAAGATGATATGTTTGTGTTTATGAGTGAAACTTATTAAAGGTTACCTAGTTTAGTGAACTTTTTTTTTTCCGAAGGATTAATACACAATATGAGAACGTTAGTGCCATTTTGTCGTACCATTTATTTATGTTGTAAGTTTCAAAATAGGAGTACATTTTTATGTCGAAACGTGAACAGAAGAGAATGTAAATTTGATAAGTCAAAACGAGTATGGTTAGTAGCCCTATATACGGGCCACCTACTTTTACTCCATCGCTTTCACCCCCATACTCAGAGGAAAGTCAGAACCATATAAACATGAGCACTAAATCAACAGCTGCGTAAGTAATTTGATTATGAATGCCAGGCGGGCGAATGCCACTTCATGTGCTATTCTCCTATTCGTACGACTGCAGTTGAAGGTGAGAAGTGGACGTGGGCGATTATGTTTGCTGATTTATTGTGTGTGTGTGTGTGTGTGTGTGTGTGCACTACGTTTTACTACCCGTACTCTTACACTAATGAGGTAGGAATGACGAAAGTAATATTTAGGGAAAATGTATCCGCATCTGTGTGGAAAGTGTGAAACGAGTTAGGTAAAAACCAAACTCTAGTACATACAACCGATATTCGAACCCCTTTCTCTCCATCCCAGAGTCAAATCTAGCAATACAGGATTGACGTCTTAGATCATGCGATCAACGATATAGGTATACTGCTTTTCTATGACATTCCCCCTCCTCCCCCCTTAAACTCCGGCAAAGTAATAAAGGAAAAACACCTAAGTACATCCTGCCAGGACTGGAACCCTGACCTCTCCCGTCACTGGCAAAAAAGACAATATGAGACGGACAACTTTGTCCTCGTGCCTTCCGGTACAGGTTAAAGATAACACCCACCTCGGTGGCGTAGTTGGCTAACCCGCTAGTCGTGTTGAGCTCGACTGCTGAGGACGGGGAGATCGAGGTTCGAATCTCGGTCGGGTGAACTGGGGGTGGTTTTTCCTAAATGGTTATCCACTCTCCCTCCACGCAAATGCGGGTTCACTTCCTCTAATTCAAACTTCCCAATTCCTATTCCATTAGCGTAATTAGTACTTAAAGCGTATAACCCGAAAGGGTAATAAGACGCGATGCTAAATAATAATAATAATTAAAGATAACATCAAGGTTATTTACTCAGGGTTGCCACTATTTTCATAATATAAAATTGGTACGTTTTTTTCCCAGGCTTCCCAGAGGACACTACCATTTTTTCATATATTATATATAAAATACAAATAATTTTTCTTAGCACAGAGTTTTACTATCCTTTCGGGTTATACGTATGTGTACTAATACTAACTACGTTAATGAGTTAGGGTTGATAAAGGTTGAATAATTGAAAGGAAAAGTACCCACATTAGCGTGTAGAGATAGTAGAAAACTATTTAGGAAAAACCACCCTCAGTGCACCTAGCCAGGATTCGAACCCCGATCACCCCGTAATCGGCAGTCCAGTCTAGTGCAAGAGGGACAAACTGTGCGCTCCGTGGAGCCCTTGGCCTCTGCCGTAGATCTCTCAAGCCCCGTGAGGAAATTTTAGAACATTGATCTATTTTTTAAATTAAAAATAGCATCAGAATCAAAACTAAGATGCCCAATTTGTTCAAATCTGAATACAGGGAATCTGCCAGTGTCAACGAATTGTCTTTAAAAGCGAAGAGTAACAGAGAAATTTCAAAACATTATTATAGTCTACTTTTAAGACATAATTTGAAGGGGATAAATTACAAAATTTTGGTTTAAAAATATTAATGGAATACCCTGAAATAATGAATCAAATTTTGGAATCTGTATACGTTTCACAAAAAAGACTAAATTTAGAAACAGGCTAAATAAAGAAGATAATCTGAGATTACAGATGATAGCCCCAAATATTGAATCAAAATGTGATCAAAGGAAAGCCCGCGACATCCACTTCTAAATAAATATATAATGACTAAAAATTTTTATTTTACAAATTGAGCTATTTGCACAACTAACTAGATGTGGAATGTATATTTGCTTTGAATATTTATTCAAATATTAGGTTCGAGAAGACTTGTAAGGTTTAACTGTCGTTAATAAATCTTAATAATATTAGTGTAAACATTTTTTATGAGGTATTCAGAATGTATTTTTTCTGGTGTAAGGGCTTCTTCAGTTTAAAAAATTTGATAACTCTTACTCACGACCATGAAAGCATATTTTTAGATTTTTTCCCCAATAATAAAAAAAATCTCAGCATTTCCCTCGTTCTCGCAGTGTGTAAGGTGCGTTACAACCCTAGAAGATGCCTAATTTAAGTAAAAAGCGTGAGAAGGGCAGTTTAAACAACGTTAACCTGCTTTAGCTTTAGATGTTGTGAAGGCTAGCTTCCTATTGGGTAAAAGGTAACCGCCAACTCGTCACCATATTTTCAAATAGAACGAAGGAAGTGTTTGAACAAAGAAAGATTTAAAACGTATTATATTGAGTTTACTCCTGAAAACGCGTGGTCATCCATAGACGAAGTATTAAAAAGAAAATTAACATACAGTTCTTTAAAAAAAAATACTTCATCCATGACTTTTAGAACAAATTAGAGGGACCCAAAACAGTATCATTACAAAATCCCAGATGGGTATATTGAGCGTGTTAATTTCCAAAACGGTTTCCCACTCACTTCAAACAACTGTGGTTATATATTCTTACCCATCCTTATCATATATTGGTTCTAAGTGTATAGCCCAAACGTATAGTGAGACACTGTGTAATTTTTTTTTACAAAAATTAACTTTATATTCCCCCAGTCAATGTAAAACCAGTCAATTGCGCGCATTATACCGTAGGTTGCGTGACTATCATTGTCGAAATTAAATATTTATTGTTTCTCAACGAAACTTTTACTTGTTCCTAAGTTTGGGCTACCTGTTCGTTTTTCGTCAATAAATAATGTTAAAAGTTAAAAAGATACCAGATTGGTTCGCATGGGAGAGGGAAACCTATCTCACGATTCGACCACCTATGCGGGTAAATGTGTATAATGTTCTTACAAGTAATAGCGTATGTGCTAGGATCTTAACTATCTGCTATCTAGCTCTGGGTAAATAACTATTTAAAGAAAAATTTTTGTTTGTTTTATTTATCATCGTACTTTACTACCTGGTCAGGCATAATTACTCTAACGGGTTAGGGGGGATGATAAAGGAAGCATTTTTAGGTAGTCTATCCGCATTTGCGTAGGAAGGGGAGTGGGAAGCCAACCACAAGGGAAAAAACCTATTCGGTAGACCCGACCGGGATTGAACCCCAATATCCCCATCATCAGTAGGCCAGTCTGATAAGAGAGTGACGCCTTAGACCATTCGGCCAGTGAAGCGGGAATCTGCCTGAGTGGCGCGGAAATTCACACGCTATCAGAAATATGTTTGTTGATTCGTGATGACTTGCAACAACTCAAAACAGCAGATTTTTAACATATTTTATTTTATAGCGTATTGGTTTTCTATGTTCATGAGCTCTGAATTGAGTCGTTTGACTATGAAAGTTTGATTGGGTCAAGAAGAGTTTCTCAGAGTGGACCAAGCTGAAATTAAATAAGCTAATGGAGAGCGGCTCACGCTGACGGGGCTGAAATCTTGTGATTGACTAAAAGATGGTCAAGTGATTGTGTTTCTGCTACACGCGTGTTTTTCGGTGAACTTGTGAACCTAGCTACAGCCAATCTCACCTTTGAGGAAACCCCAAGTATTTTTAAGAAAAGTTTTATCTCTGATCTCTCTTTCTGTTAAATGTTGCCAAATCCTCTCGCTCCCAGTTATGTCGGAAGGTGGTGTTCTGGGGTAAGAAGGAGTTACTGGCAACCTCGATGAACAAGCGTTGCAATGTTTGTCTTATATTTAAGGGATGATTAACCATACAACTCAGAGAATGACAACGCTGCTTCCCAAAATTAGCCCTCAGAGATGATATTTAGTGTAACATCGCTTCAAGCGGTCACTTTATAAAACCATAAAGGTGCTCGCCCACTGGTGCGTTGCGTGGCGTGACGAAGAGAAGCGTCGTTTCAGCGTTGTCCGTCCATTGGTGCGTTGCGTGGCGTGAGGAAGAGAAGCGTTTTTTCAGCGGTGTCCGCCCACTGATGCGTTGCGTGGCGAAGAGAAGCGTCGTTTCAGCGGTGCTCGCCCACTGATGCGTTGCGTGGCGAAAAGAAGTGTCATATTTTCTGCATTGCATCCACAGTACAGAGTTTACTAAAGTTTTTAAAACGTCATTGTTTTTCATTTATTTCCTTATTAATTTTATACAATTGAATATCTCACTCATTTCATCACTGGCCATGATCTACCTCGGGGGTCTCCAAACCTTTTGCAACGTGGGCCAAATAATATATTTTACACATTTTCGCGGGCAAAAGTAACCTTCAATTGTTCTTAAAGTAGCATTATTATTTCCCTAAATGCTTTTGACATGCACGACTAAATCACAAATCAAATTTGTCTCAGCATGCAAATTTAGATTCAAGTCATACGGCCAGTCACGTCTGTAAAAATGCCACTTTCTAAAGCCAGTTAGTGTTTGATAAAAGTTATTGAGGCTGATTCTTCCCTGTGATAAATTAATCAATGTATATGTAATAAATTATATTTATAATAATGAGTCCATGTAATTAATTATTTTTAAAATTAGGTAACATCTTTCGGGACTTTCTTTTAATAACCCTCTGCCGGGAGACTTAGAACTACCTAAAAGTCGTCACAAGCTGTTCTGTTGTAGATATAATGAAGGACGCCTGCGGCTGGAAATGAGGGTTCGCAATTCCGACAGCACTCTGGCTTGGTGTCGTGGGGGGAAGCACACGTGTGGACAGGAACTGGACGTGTCAAATATACTGCGTGGTTAAGAAATAAGAAAGAGAAACCATTAGTTTTTTTAATATAAAAACTTGAGACGGGCCAGATATAATCTTGTGGCGAGCCGGATGTGGCCCACGGGTCGTAGGTTGGATACCCCTGATCTATTTTATTATCATCTTTTAGTAACGATATTTATTTTTCTACTTTTAACCTAGGTCAATATGTTTATAGTCGTACTTCTATTGTCTTATTTACTAGCCTCTTTTTATGTACATATTTTTTTTAACTATATGCATCTTGATTAGACTTGAAACATAAATGTAGTCAACCACCAAATGACTCTCAGCCTATTTTTATTTTATTTTGATACTAGTAAAAATGACACCAAACGGTTTAATTAATAGATTCAAATTTAATATTACATTTGCATGAAATAATACAATGAAAAAATAATAGGTACTAATTTGTTAAATGTGGACTACATACCTTTAAAATAAAAATTTCAAGAGACGTCAGTCAGGAGCCACGCACAATAACCTCAGTAATTAAAATACGTGCATGTGACTCATTCTCTGCCGAGTGACGAAGTTGAGGAAATTAACCCGATAATTCCCGAAGGTGTTCGAAGGGTGGCGAAGATTAAATATTTTGACTCCTCGCTTCTCCTACCCACGCCCATTGGCGGAGATGCGTCGTCGCGTGGTTGCCCCCACGACTTCTCTCGCACCGACTGATCGCAACGCGACGCACCAGTGGGCGATCTCCCATTTGATTACATGTAAATTTCCCTGGCGGAAGAAATTCTCGCGACGCAACGCATCAGTGGGCGAGCACCTTCTGCAACCCATGTTTTAAAAAAAGAAGCTGTATCATTGATAGTAAATTCTCCTCGTGACGCAACGCATCAGTGGGCGAGCACCTTCTGCAACCCATGTTTTAAAAAAAGAAGCTGTATCATTGATAGTAAATTCTCCTCGCGACGCAACGCATCAGTGGGCGAGCACCTTCTGCAACCCATGTTTTAAAAAAAGAAGCTGTATCATTGATTGTAAATTCTCCTCGTGACGCAACGCATCAGTGGGCGAGCACCTTCTGCAACCCATGTTTTTTTTTAAATAAGCCGTATCATTGATAGTAAATTTAGGTGCTAGTGTTTTTAGTATTTTAACTCTAGCTAATCCATTAGGACAGAATAAATAGAGCTAATTTTAAATACATGTAACTATTATTGTTCTCCTATAGAAATAAAGAGTAAAAAACTTAGGGGAAAATTATATCATGTACAACAAGTTGGGATTTAAACTAAGACCATAAATAATAAGTTAATATGGACCTGCTATAAAATAAATGTAAGTGGAGCTTTTTTTTTCACTAGAAACAAGAATTGCTCACATCCAATAAATAGCTTGTTCAATGATATGAAGTGTGTTAATTTAGTAAGTAGACCTATTAAAAACACCTTCAAACAATACAATAATTGCCAATGAGACGTGACAAGACCCCCCCCCCCCCCCNNCCCCCCAAGCCCCGCTCCCGCCTTATATTCATATCCTTCATGGCGTAAACAATCAACCGTTCCGGACGCCCTGGATGTGCTTCTTTACCCGAAACAAAGGCGTCTTCATCGTTCCTCTTTGAAATAATTTGCTGAGAGTCTTATGGGTGGGCGCGCTACATTTACTATTACGTCACAAAGCAATGCTTCATAAATTATTCCCGCAATAAGCCACACCCTTCCTCCTCCCTTCATACCCTAAGTGGTTTCTACGGTGCAACTAGATAACGACACAAGACGGCAAGTCATGAAAAATTGTAGCACGAGTTTGAACTAAGAAGATTTTTTTAAATCTTATTTTAAAAAGTAATCCTATTGATTAAATATCCCTGTAAGATTATATAAAATCACCTAAAGGTTTGTTATATGAGGTAAACCTAATTCGGTTAACTTAGATCAAATAATATTATTCCCTCATCCTTCTCATCCTAACATTCGGTTCGTGCCAACCCATTCTCACGGAGGAGCTCAACATAATATGGATCATTGCCGAATTTGTGCTCTGCTGGCTGATTAATTGGCGATGAAGGCTTGATTTAAGTCAGAGTGGAAGAATCCACGTTCATCACGACCGTAGAAAGCGAGGCAGGTCAAGGACAACTAGGTCAGTCAACGGATATTTACTAAACTAGGCTTGATAACAATAATTCAATCAGTTTTGAAATTTGAGGAGTACAAGCATATAGCTTCTTTTAAGTAGCATACTAAATTTTCTACCTCTTCTGAGTTGAGCTCGCACCACTATATTGGAAAAATTATGGCGAAAACACTTAATTTTTAAGATTTCAAGAATATCTCACTTGAAGTAGATCCTAACATAAAATGTGTTTTTAAAAATATAATTAAAGATTTTCTACAAGAAAGGTTTTATTCATTTTTCCCGTAAAGCAAACAGTTTTTGTGAACAAGATTTGTATAGTTTTCCTATTATTTGAATGTACATGCATATTTTGTTATACTTAATAATTTAGCTTTATTTACAGATTTTTAGTAAAGTTGTTACATATAAATTGTGCCTAACCTTCAAATCGTAAATAAAAAAGAGTTAAGGTTGCTTGAACGAAAAAAAGGGAGGTCAGGTTTTGATTCAAAACATTATTTTCATAGGAAAAAGTAACTTAACAATGCTTTTCCAGTCAAGTTATTCAGAGAGTTTTATTCTCTTTGATGTTGAGGAAACTTCCAAACTAGATTCGAACGTCTTTTGTTCAACGTGTTGATGGCAAAGGTCCGCATCTTGAAGGCGAATCATTCTAATTTTATTCGGAAATGAAATTCTGTAGCTGACTATCATTATCTTGCTCGAAATATTTATATATCTTTAGGAAGCTCTTCAGTAAATAAGCATATCTGTCCCCTGCAGTTTGCGTAGATGGTAGAACATTTCAATCCAACCTTTCTGCAGTCACGCCTGTACATCCATTTTTGTATTTACATTCAGTAAACTGTAGCACTGCTTCTGGAGCAGATTTAAGTAAAGTGATAGCTGTTATTGGTACATTTTAACCCCCGGGGGGCTTAGTGATTCCGTTCCACTGTTGTATCTGGAAATAAAATTGCAAAAAGTGTTCTCAGAGAACTGCCTTTGTTGGAGGTAGGAATGCGAGATTGAACTTACCTTTCATGAGTAATCTAGCGAAGCAGTGGAGACGATCAAGGTTGAGGGAATTATCTCAATCCCTTGCCCCATGAAGATCTAGAACGAATGGTTGACCTGCAATCTCTATTTGATCCACACTGACATTAGGGTCCTTGAACGCTTAAAGAATTTCTTGTAAATTTGAATTCCTTTCTAAAATCTTTAAGAATTTCATTTTTCCTTGTCGCAAAAATGCTGAAGTTTTGTCACAACCACTAAATGCATGTTGAATTAGAATGTTTTCGGCTAAAACTTTCTTCCCTTCTAAGCTTTGGCAAGAATCCAGCAGATGACATTTTTGTTCCTCTGCTTGGCTTGAGAAAGTAAACCTTTGATTTAAATGCTGCCAAAGCTGCTGATATAGGTCAACGTCCTAGCCAATAAAAACTCATACTCGAGTGACATATCTATGACTGTATTTACAATAAAACTATGGTATTAGCATCCTTTTGAGCTTGCTTGACAAGGTAACCAGTCTCTTGAAACTTTTGGGTCAACATAGTGATAAAAGCCTTGCTTTATTCTTTCCATTTGAAATGAATTTTTCCTGGGACATAAATGCTACATATCATTGTTTCAACAAAAATTATCACTTGAGAGGTTGATGCGTAAATGTCGAAGACGTTCCGCGCTTTTAGTACTAATGTTTGCAGGATTGCCCGTGTAACCATCACCACATTGTCTGTGTAGTACTTCTTGACATACTTTATGTATTGGTTACATATAGAGGAAAATGTTTCTTGCTGATGCCATAAAATCATAGGAAGGAGGTATCCGCCATCCACAATATAAATCACATACGAGACTATATTTAAAAACACAGTGACAAGCTGCAACACCAAAACTATTGGTTTTATGGGGAAAATTATTATTTTTCTTTAGGTAATAAACATCTTTATTTCTTGTAAGAGCACATTTTACGCTTGGTCCTACTGTGGGATATTCATAAAACAACTATTTAGCCCCCATTTTTCCAATAATGCGATGCGAGCTCACCTCGTAGGAGGTAGAAATTTTTTTGGATATTATAATGATATTTATATTTGCCCCACGATGGGGCACCAATTATAATAATATTTATATTTGTACCGCGATTGGGCACCAACTAGAGTGATTCCGGATTTTATAATATGATGATGTCGTGTATGTGGACCCGTGTATGCCTTACGATGAGCAGTGTGTATAACGATACCGGGCTTTATGATGATGATGATGATGGCGACGACGACGCGTGTATGACCTACTACGCACGTGTTATCACTCTGCTATGACGATCTGATTCTACGTTTTTTCACTTTAGGATTACTGATTGGCTGATTGTCGAAATTTGTAGATATTTAACATTGTAATCGATTTATTTTATTAGTTTAACTTTTATCATTATAAAATTGGCATTGATACAGTTTTGTTAATTTACGAAATGACGCGAATGTCTGAGGCAGTGCTTTTACAGACTAAGATTTCATCTCTGAAAATTATCATGTTTCGTGTGATATTACTAGTTTCTCTGTCAAGATTAATATATTTCTGTGTGGATCTATACGCACAAGCTGCTTATATAATACCTAACCCCTTGCTTCTTGGACCCCTTGACGCCAGTGTTAAAAACTAACTAATAGGAGAACTCCTGGCAATCTAATGTTCCTACTGGGTAAAGGGAGCCAGCATATTACCTTATTTTCAAATAGAACGGAGGGAGATTTTTTTAAAGGAAAAAAAGACAGTTTTAAAACGTATTTTATTGAAATTACTTCTGAAAACGCATGATTCTTTATGGATAAAATGTTAAAAAGAAATTTTACATACAGTTCTTTATATAAAAATACACTTCATTCGTGACTTTTTGAATATATGAAAGGGTTCCAAAACAGTAGCATTACAATAACTTAGAGCATACAGATGAATAAAAAACCTAGATACTGATTTGTTTCTTTGTCACGGCGGAAATTGTTCGTAAGGCTTTAGTTCTTGTAGGTAAAACTTTACCATTGAGTTTCTGACCTATAACCTGTGTAGGATTTAAGATGTAAACATCTCGACAGATGGCACACAAAGGTATGGCTGCTGCATTACGACAGCTCACCGGCCTTAACCGGTCCTCATGTAGATTTACAATAGTTGAAGCGTGCGGCCGAAAAAGGGTATATGCTACATTCAAACACATGTTGAGTTTTTGGTGGAAAAGGGGTCTACATAAAATCCTCTTCCCGCCCAATAAGGTACAGTAGCCCCATGGCTTCTTTAGTGCTGACAGCTCGCGGCTTTGGAAAGTTACCAGACCAAATTATGTATCCCTACGCTGAACCATATGATCTGCAAAAACATGTGTTTAGCAGCTGTCACTTCTGAGAGTCAAAATTTAGGTATATACCTACATTTTGAATGTCAAAAGTCAAATGTGAGCTGTCAGTCAGCACCAAACAAGCCATGGGGGCCTACTGTAGTTGTATTATTTTCCTTGAGTTGGAAGCACAAACCAGTGTTTGTCTTCAGAGCGAAGCTTGTATTTGCTCTGGAATAAAGGTCTATGTGCAGTAGTCACGTTGTGTGCCCCGGGCAGGTTACGTCATATTTTCAATCGCGTTTTCTTTATTTGTACACGAAAAGTGTAGTACTATGTGGTACTTTAATGCTTCCATTAAATCGCAAGTGCGTGAATATCCCTATTTGTTGCTGCCCAGTGATTAAACAAACTGAGAAAATTCAGACTCGGTAAACATTGATAACATTTTAATAGCCCTCTAAAGTAACCAGCCTAAGTCTGCAGATTACATGACTTGACGTATGAATATCTAAAGGTAGATGTAATCACTTTTCTCTTTGTCACATTAATTGAATTAAGACTTATGTAGGTCCTCTTATTATCTCAAATGTTCTCAAGAAGAGAGGTACTTACATATGAACACATGACCTTACAGATAGGAGAAAACTTTGATCGAATGTGTGGATGCTCAAACATGCAAGTTTAGGTTGAGCTTGACTCATAAATGGGCAGGGCAAAGGGAAAACGTGCGTTGTTTTTTGCTATCGCTTTTTAAATATATGAAACAAAACTACCAATGCATATTAATAAATTTAAATGATACAACATAGAAAAAGTAGATATAGTAACTGTTATGGATTCCTATGAAAATTTAACTGTATTTTATATCCTATAAACATTTTAAAATTTATTTTAAACTCTTTTCAAGAAATTATGAAGGTTGCTCCTTAACTCCCTGACCATTAAAAAATTATCAAACACATGACATTTATTTTTCAATTAAGCCTTGAAAAAGCATTTGCAACGTATATCTTTCTTTTCCTTTATTTTATTGGGGAAATGTGACCAAAAAAACCCACTTTAAGCCACAAAGAAAAAAAAGACAAGTGAAAGAGGGTCATTCTTCAACCTTATGTTTGAACACTGTGGAGGAGTTGGGAGACCGGAAGTGACGTCATAAAATACAAAGAGCCCTTTTGTTCGTCTTGGCCCAAACAGTTTTATGATGCTAACCAGACTTCACACAACAACGCGGTTGCACACCCACGGCATTGCCTACTGTAGCATCTGAAGACTAGTATACTTTCCTCTCCTGCACAATCGTACTTTCCAATATTAAGATATTACGCTAAACATAATATACTTGGTCTCTTGTAGTAAATATCAATCAAAAAATAAATAACTACTAATTTTGGGGGTTGGCTGATCTAAGAAGTCACTCTCGTAATAAATTAGACTGCGATGGACGGGGAGATTGGAGCTCAAACCCCAGTCGGGTGTTCTAGGGTGTATTTTCCCTTAATGGCTTTCCATTCTTTCTCCACGAAAATGCTTGTACACTTACTCTAAATTCAACCTTTCTCATCCCTAGCACATTGGCGCGATAAATTCATATGCGTACAATCCGAACGAGTACTGAGAAGCTGCGACAAAATATAGGCCTCATCTAGTTTTTTTTTAAATAGGCCAAAAATATAATCCTGCCGAGGTTTAGAATCCTAGAATTTACATTTTAGATTATGATAAGACCTTTTCTCCCTACAAGAGGCATTTATTCCATTTTAGAAAATTAACCAACGTGTATTGGTACACCACACAAATTTTACACATCCCTGTTGAAGATATATGACGTGATGGAGGGAGACAACAACTAACTACCTGACCGAGTAGGTCGAAAAAAAAGCTGGTTGAAATTACGTCATTGACACCTTGGCTTTATTAAAAACCATCGATGGCGTCATGCATAGTTGTTTCAAAATAAAGTAGTTTAAAAAAACAAAGTTGATTGTTTTTTTTTTCTATAAGGGTCACTTTAAAACATCATTCAGGATAAGAAACACATGAGTTTACACCTAGATAGTGGTCACGCGGACTTTAGTTGTAACTTGCCTTGTCTGGTTTGCTGACAACAAGATCAAGGTTCGAATCCCGCCGAATGCACTGAGTATGTATTTTTTCTAAATGGTTCACCCCTTTAACTCCATACAAATTCAAGTACATTTAATCTATATTTAACTTTATCTCATTTAATGCGGACAGTACAGCCTAGAAGTAAGATGTAGTGCACAAAAAAAAAATCAAAAACATAACAGGTCATTGTTGTAGTTTAGTTATTCGAAAGTGACTTTTTGTAATAACTCGTTGAGTGACCTGGTGGTCTAGGAGTAAGGTGTCAGACTTCTGTGCTAAGGGTCTGGGGTTCAATCCTCGGTCCCGGCACAGATTTATCTGATTACCAAACCCTTCCATCACCTCTGACAAGTCGTGTATTAGTCACAACTTGTGAATGTGTGGAATGCCAGGCCTCCAGCGTGGTTTGGATCCCACGTTAAACTGTAGGTCCTCCATATGATCTCACATCACCCTACCATTACACACTAGCGTAAGTGCGTATAACCCAAACGGGTAGTAAGACGAGGTGATAATAATAATATAAACTAAATTAAATCTATAATGCACACAACATCCAGCCCCTAACTGTTAATTCATCACTGAGAAAGGGGTAACCCAAACATTTACTAAGGATACATTTTCCCATCATGCCAGGAATCAAACCCGGGACCATTAACTTAATAGACAGACACGCTGCCTATTATTATTATTAGCACCGCGTCTTACTACCCGTTCGGGTTATACGCACTTACGCTAATGTGTAATGGTAGGGTGATTGTGAGATGAAATGGAGGACCTACAGTTTAACGTGGAATCCTAACCACGGTGGAGACCTGGCATTCCTCACATTCACAAGATGTCTTGTCAGAGGTGAACGCTACCTATTGAACTAAGTATTTATTAATTTCCGATGACATTTTTATGAAGACGAAATTTAATTAGTTCTACCTTTTTTTTTAAAACGTTTACATTTATAATTTCTACATTTTAAAGCTCNGGTTGAGGGGGGTGAATAGCATGAGCCAATTTTCCCTTTAAACTACTGAATAAAAATTATTTCGAGCAAAGTTAATAGCCACGAATAATATAATGAGTTTAATTCTACAAGTTATTTAAAATAATAGTTAATCTAATCATGTAAGTCTGGGCTTTATTTCAAACGTAGATTTTCTTATTTTATGAAGAATAAATAACGTTCTTGTTTTAGAACCTTGGCTGGTCTCAAAACACATTAGATTGAATTGCATCTTTTAACATTGGTATAGTAGCTCCATGGCTTCTTTGGTGCTGACTGACAGCTGACTTCTGACAGTCAACATTTAGGTATATACCTACATTTTTATTGTCAGAAGTGACAGCTGCTAAACACATGTTTTTGCAGATCATCTGGTTTAGCGTAGGGATACATAATTTGACCTGGTAACTTTTCAAAGCTGCCAGTCAGCACCAAAGAAGCTATGGGGCTACTGTACACTGCAGTGTCTGGTCCAGAGCTACGTCACATGCTACGGACAAGGTCACTGTGTCCGGGCGAGTCACCGCTTGAGAGACATTTGTTTCAATAGGAGCGTTCAGGATGGGACACTGGTAGCTAACACTGTGTGTAGTTCGACCACTAAGCAGCAGCGGTTAGTTGTCGAGTCGACATCAAGCCCACTGCTTTGTGTTTGTTTGTGTGGTCCCTAGCCATGAGTTTAGATCAGATTAACACCGAAGATTTTATAAATGAAGTAGAAAGCCGTTCTGTCGTTTGGGATGTTAAAAGCGATGAGTATAGCAACAAAGTAATGAAACGAAATGCCTGGGAAGAAATTATAGTAAAGTTTGTGCCTGATTTTAATGAAAAAAGCAAAAATGAAAAAAACAAGATTGGTAAGTTAATACTTTAATTACAAATTGCGGAAGTGATAATTTTTGTAAGTAATATGCCAATAATGAATGTTCAGACCTTAAAAAAGTTATCATAATCAGATTTTTTATCAGGGGCCTCAAAGTGTATTCCATAGCGGTAACGCAAAAAAGTTATGGAGGAGGCAACATGCTCATCAAAATGCACCCTACCAAATCCAATGTAACAACGAGAAGGCGATGTAAAATGCGCTACTTGTTCGCAAGAATGCCAACTCTGCACTCGATATACCTTAGTGCTCTGGGTAGTCTCGAACACTCGTTTTTTAACCTCCACATACTTCTCTCCAAATAGGTGCAAAACGAATTTTGACAATACCTTCGTGGCCTATCAACATTTGGGTGGTATAGGTTTCTTAATAATGAATTTCGTCTGTTCGGATGGAGGTTGTAAATATACTGTTTTGGACCCCCCATAATTTCAAAAAGTCATGGATGAAGTGTATTTTTCTTCAATGAACTTTATGTAAAGTTTCCTTTAATACTTTATCCATGGAGAATCATGTGTTTTCAGAAGTAATTTCAATACATTACCTACGTTTTAAAACTTTATTTCTTAAAAAAAACTCCCTCCGCTCTATTTGAAAATCAGGTGATGGATCAGCTGGCTGCCTTTACCCAATAGGAATCTAGCCATCACAACATCAGGTTGCCAGGAGTTTTACTATTAGTTAGTTTTAACTCTGGTGACAAGGGGTCCAAGAAGCAAGGGGTAGGTCAATGTTTAATGATTTCAATCGAATTATATACAGCAACGTGATGGCAAGTACCGCAGTAAGGCATATTCATCATCATATAAAACGGTATCGTTATAATTGCTGCCCATCCGAAAGGCATACACGGGTCCACATCCACACCATAATCATAAAATTCGGTATCGCTATAAGGTATATTCAACGTACGGCAGGGTAACAGGCTGAACTATATTTTAAAATTCCCTTTCCCCAGGATTTTCAGAGCCAGTTTCAAACTTTTTCAGAAACTGTATATAAATATTAAGTAGGCTATACTAGAAATATTTTATTAAGCTAGCCACTTGATATAATATTTCTAGACACACACACACACACACACACACATACATTCAGAAATGGTGTAAGTCCATGCAAAGGTAAAAGGAGTTCAGCCTACAGTTACGGGCTATTGGGAAATAGCATCTTAGTTAGATTTAAACGAGTATTGAGATATTAAGAGATCTCCTTACACAAACACGGTTTAAAATGGTTGTAGCTTGTGAGACACATTCTACGTAATCGAATTCTCACGCATGTACATAGCCATAGCTCAATGTAGGCTAAAGGTGACATGAAAATTACATGTTGACTTTGAGAATTGAGATTTGTATGCTCACCAGGCAGGGGTGCCCAACCCCCTCAAGCCCAATGGTGCAAATCCACCCCAACATTTTTCTCCACCCTCCTCCCTCAACTAACCATATAACCTTCATTGGAATCTCAAATCACCGAATGAATCCACAAGCCCTGCTAAGTAAAAAAATATGGAATAACTTTCCCACTCTCCTAAGTTAATAGTGTAACTAAGTGTTGTCATACCATGAAACCCTAAAATGTCTCAAACAATTTTTAAGTATGAAAAAAATAATGACAATATCAAAGTTTCTTATTAAACAATTTTTAGCCCGAAAAATCTCCCCCCCTTTCCCCCAAATTATGATGGCACCATGAACCCTCCTGTGGGCACCCCTGTTACTAGGGATAACTGGGTTTAATGAGATTCGCGGTGTGTAGACCTATTAATTGAAATAAAAATTTGTACTTTGATTAATCTACAGAGAAGTTGCGTTTTTTTAGTGAATATGTAAAAATTCAAGTTATTTTATCTAATTTCGTGACTTTTCCAGGAATTTTCTCTGAACAAACAAATTCCCCGTGTTACATACTTACGCGCACGCATACACACACACATACAGGAAACAGAAGATCACAATACACACATTGTTTGTTTTTGTATGTTGCAGCGGAATCGATCCAAAGGAAATGGAAAAGCTTGAGGGCTGGCTACACCAGAGAGTTACTTAGGAAAAAGAGCGAAAAAGGTGGTTGTGCAGCAACTGGGCGGAAGCAGTACATCTACTTCGATCAGTTGCGATTCTTAGAGCCTACTTCTAAGGCTATTAAATCAAATGTTGATGAGGTTCAAACAAAAAATGAGTTTCATGAAGGCGAAGAATATTTTGAACAGGTGGCATGTAAAGAAAGCTGTGCGCGACCGCAAAAATGCCGGCGTAGTAAAAAATATCTTGAGGAAGAGTATGCAGAATATAAAATGATGAAGGAGAAACTTACAAAAAGGGAAGACAACACACCAGAGGATAAGAATGAAGATACAATGTTCATTATGTCTTTCGTGCCTGAATTAAAAAAAATTCCAGATCATGCCAGATTGAGGGTAAAGTCTGATTTGCTAAATGTCCTAATTAACGCTCAACAGTATTACAGCTCTTCTGCAACCTTTGATTCATCTCAAATAAGATATGCACAAAACTACGCGGTTCGCAGCCAGTTTTGCGATCCGGCTCAACGTAGAAACATTTACACCGGTAATAAAGGCAGAAACGCAAGTGAACCGTTCAGGTTATCCGAACAGTTACAGCCGCTACATTCGCCAACAGTCTCGGAGTTCAGTGAGGAGTCTTTGGTAGCAGGAAATGAAGAGCAACTATGAACTTATAAGTGAACGGCTAAAAAAAATGTTATAAGTTAAACAATCGGCAAAATAGGTAACCTAAATATAGTTTTATTCTACTAGGATCGACTTTTTCAGTGCCGTGTGCATGATTTCCTCTCTCGCATTTTCGAGTACTTCATCGAATTACGTTTTTGACGTACGTTAACTTTCTGTAACGTATAAATCTTCCTATAGTCTGGAGGGGTTGGCAAACCACGGCCCACCGCCTCTTTTTGTATAGCCCGTGAGCTAAGAATGGATTTTATATTTTCAAATATAATAAATATTAAATATAAATATATGTAAATTTCAAATATAATATATATTCAAATCCAGCAGCATTTTTCGTATCTCGATACAAGTTCAGAAAACATTTCTATACAGTATTTCAAAATCCATTTGACCGTTTAATTGAGGAACTTCCATCTACCGTTCAATTGTGAGTGATTAATCTGCAGTGTGATGACATGCTAAAAGGCAAATTTCAAGAAAAGAATATAAAATAATTCTATAAATGTCTTTCAAGTGATGAATATGATCAATTAAGATATGTTTGGGGTTCTATATCTGTATTTGGCAGCACCTAACTGTGTGAAAAAACCTTTTCAAAGATGAAACACGTAAAATCTTAATAGAGGTCAGCTTTAACAGATGAACAATTGCAATAAATTTAGTTAAATGCTATCTCAAAAGACTCAATTCCATTCTTCTCATTATTAGAGCCGTATTTCAAACAAATGTAGTTTAATAATAATAATTATTATTGATAAATTAATTATTACTCATAATAGTAATAATTATTATTCCATTATATTTTGTTCAGTAAATTTGTGAAAACTTTTTTCATTGTTATTTAAGTAGGCAGAACCACCTACATAAATATCCTAGAGTTTGCCTCTTGGCCCGCAGAGTCTAAAATATGTACTATTTAGCCCTTTGCAAAAAAAGTTTGCCGACCCCTGCTCTAGAGCACAAATAAAATTGTAAGACTGCTATCAATGTTTGCCGCAAAGAAATATATTTGAATTTTCTAAACCGTTCTTTCAACCAAAGTCAGGGTATAAATGTAAGCGGTTTTCCCTCCTGTTTTTTGTATAGTTCCTCATCGCTTGAGTTTATTTTAAATACTAAAAGGTTATTATACAGTATGTTGTCCCATCAATCCTCAATAAAAACATCGATGAAGGTCACGTGGTAAATAGTGACAGGGCATCAGTGTCTCGGTGTGAAACGACCCTTAAGGTAAAAAGAAAGTACCATCCAAGATGATTATTAGGGTTTTGTAGGTCCCCTTAAAGAAATCAGTGCCACAACGCAGTTTTCAACAAAATACATCTAGGGCGCAAAAACGAAGAGTAAAGCATTTTTGCTTTAAAACGGAAGAATGTAAATAAATATCTAATTGGTGGTATTATAAATATTTATATTAATGTATTAATAATATTACTTATTATTAATAATATTATTTATTATTAATATTATTATTATCATCATTATCACCGCGTCTTACTATACGTTCGGGCTATACGCACTTACGATAATGTGTAATGATAGGGTGATTGTGAGATCAAATAGAGGACCTACAGTTTAACGTGGGATCCGAACCTCGGTGGAGGCCTGGCATTTCACACATTCACAAGTTGTGATTAATAAACGTCTTGTCAGAGGTTAAGGAAGGGTTTGGCAATCAGACAAATCTGTGCCGAGACCCGAGGATTGAATCCTGGACCCCCAGCACAGAAGTCCGACACCTTACCCCTAGATCACCAGGTCACCAATATCTAACTAGGAATGTCGTGAAAATAAAGGAATTGTCTTTTCCCTCACAACCCTTCTTTCGTAAGGTGGGGGCATACACCATGTGACGATCCCCCAAAATACGTGAGGTGATATAAACTTCAAACGATATAGTAAATTCAATCACGAGAGGTTATTTATTGGGGGTAAAGTTAATTCCAAAGGTAGAATAGATACGATACAATCTCTAATGAGGTGATGTGTGGCCCACTTCCATCACCACCTTCTGATTATTATGGGGAACAAAGATTACCTTCTCAATACTCTTGTTCTTCTCACTATAAAACACTGTATTATTATTATTATTATTATTATTATTATTATTATTATTATTATTAAAGGGCTCCTCTTCCCTAACCCTGTCATAGTCACCTTTAAGACACTTAAGGATTATACAATCACCTGAATTTATGTCAGCTGTATTGCAACTAGTGGTAAAATCCTCACATTGAATTCTTTGAAAGTCGAGTGTCAACAAAATATTTGTTCAGTTAACGTACATCTTTTCACCTACATGAAAATGACACTTAATATGTAGGCCTAGTTTATGGAAATAGATCTTGCTCTAGCCAACCTTGATTTAGAAGCAGAAACTTAATAAGTTTTTAGTGTATGACTTCAGATATCAAGGTAGTCTACCCCCCCTCCCCCGGTTCACCATTTGGCAAAATATTGGGGGGGGGGAGATGCATCCCCGAATCCCCATAGGCTATGACGCAGGTGTGGGAGGGGGGAGTCTTCGGTGGGGCACGTGGGTAAAGGCGTCTATATCGTAATGTCCGATTTACATGTAACTAGAGGCTAGGGGGTCTAAACCCCAACCCCTAAATTGTTTACCACTCTCCCTCCAAGCAAATTCGGGTACACTTCCTATAGAATTATATATACTTTCTTCATCCCGTTCCCATTGGCTTGACCAAGTAGTAAGACGCGGAGCACCATCGATAGAAGGGGTGGGACATTAAGGGGAGAGATGCTGCTCATTGATTTGAATTAAATTTTACCAAGGTAATTTAATGAAATAATCTATACCTCGATTTTATTACGAATTGACAGACATGGTGCTAAAAAAACACTTAATAACGAATTTGAAAATATGTCAAACAGATAATAGAAAGCTATAAAGTTAACACCTTTAACTTCTTTCTTTACCACTATAATTTGAGAATTTTAGTTTACGTTCAGAAAATTACTTTGCTCTATGGGGGTGTTGACTTTCTCCCATAATTTGTACCGTCATAAAAAACTTAATGTTTAAATGATAAAATTCCCCAGAAGTGTTAAGTTTTAGTTTACAGTTGGTTATACCTCTAAAGACAAGGCAAAGGAACTTTCAAATGTACACTCTTTAGTGTACTAGGACAAGAAAAACGAGCCCTTTAGGAATTTGAGAATATAGACAGACTCAAAAACATCGCCTTCAAAGTTCAAACGAACATGGGGTAAAGGGTAACATTTTATTAATGGGTTTATTACAGTTGTGTTCACCACAATAATTCATAAGATGGAGTGAAAGTGTTATAATTTCCCATCAACACACCAAACTTGTTTTATGCATATTCCAACTGTACATAATGTGTGTGAAAACTTTTCAAGGACAGAGTTTGGCAAGACACCTGCCACTACCTGCAAAACCAACAGGTACCAAGAAATAAAACGTTTATACCGGGTTTATTCATAATTAGTGTGGCTGAAGTTAAATTTACATTACATGTAGAAGGATAAAAGAACACAATATCTTATATTATAATCGTGAAGAATATATTAATATTACCGTACTGTTAACACAAAACTTATCAATGCTTTTGAGTCATAAATCTAACCTAGTACTGACAGAACGGGGAACATTTTTACAAGCGGACTCGATGGTCCTAAATTCAAAGTGAAGGCGATCTATAATTATTACAAATTTAATATGAATTAGTGTCATGTGGCAACTAGCGTACATAGCATGACAAGTAAACATTCTTGCGAATCGCGTGCGAGTTATGTCAATATTATGACCAATTGTTTTCCTTTGACCGAATTATTTAATTCGACAGCACACGAAAGAAGACTTATGTATGCAGAGTACTAGGCCAACTGTAAATCGGTACTCACCTCTGCGACAGATTTCTGCGTGAATTCGTTTAGTGACTGGAGCCAAACGTTCAATATTTCGTTCACAACCACCAAGTCGGAATATAACCAGTAAAACACTTCATTCACCCAATGCACACTCTCACTCTCGGGACCGGTGGCCAAGGGTGGAGGGTAGACGATAGACCTCGAGGGGGATGGGGCGGTCGTCTTCTTGGCGGTTATCCTCCGACGGATAGGGGGTGTGGGGGGGACAACACCCCCGGAGGAGCGAGGGGCGGCGCCGGACCTAGGGGCCTCCTTTGACACCGCCGGCGCGACGGGGGCGTCTACGCTGACAGCGGTCGCGGCGACCGGTTTCACCGCAGGTTCTACGACAGAACTCTTCTCCTTAACTTCGGCGGCGGTAATAAACCGAGAATATATGTACCTGCCGATACCCAACACACACAGACCGAATATCATCCACCCGAAGATCAACATCGCCACTGTATCCATGGTCGTTTCGCCACCACCTTCGAAGCTACAGATCAGATCGTCTATTCTATCAGCCAAGTCGGCCATATTGCTCCATCCCCCCGAAAGCCAGTTCCAAATTGGTTTCAGAATGAGATCAGCCATTTATCTATAAATAAGCCACCGGTACACCGGGTGAAAATAGCATCTTAGCTGCGTGGCCGCGGCCGGAGATCGAGTTTCTGGCAGTATAGTCAGTTGCCAGGCCTGCTTGCGAGTAACGAGTGCCAACAAACTGGTGCGTAAGGGGAAGGGGGGACCCTCGCTCATCAGCTGTTTTGCAAGCAAGGCAAGTAGTTCCGCCTGGTGCCGCTATGAAGCGGTAGGAGACACTAATCGATTCACAGAGCGCTACTTGACAGCGGTGAAAGAAAGGGAGGGAAATTTGAACATACGAATGAGAAGACATTTTGACTGTTACATAATAATTTAAGTATATCTATTTTAAATTTTACTAAGTAAAAGCCAGTTGAGTAGACCTGTGTTAAAACGTTGATTATCTTAAATAAAGTAATAATTTATTTTTGGAAGTTAAATTAGTATTCAGTAAACTCTTGATTACTAATGAATGAGTTATCTAGTTTTTAGTTTATCTGTGCTTTCATCCCAGATATTTCTTTTTTCGGCTTTGTATGAACTAAGCTTTTGAGCAAATCTCGGAATAATACGAACGGTTTCTGTTGATTTTGTAGTCTGGTAAACACAAGAGATTATTTTTCAAAATAAATATGTTTGCTTAAGAAGGGTCAAGTTGTGATGTAAGCTTACTATTAAAATTAATAATTATCCATCATAATTCTCCCTTTCACTAACCCAGGTGATCGAGTCTCTACTTTATTTTGGAGCAGGCATATAGGATTCAATTTCAAGGCGAAAAATCAAAATTATGTCTTGGCAATTGAATGTTAATTAGATTAAGTATTGGGCCCACTGTTTCAATGTCAGATTTTGTTAAGGTTAAATTATAACTACAGCTTAAGAGGTTTATTACCTGTTTCAATGTCAAGTTATCACATAGCCTGAGCTTAAACTTCAGGTTTCACTACCTCAAAGGTTTAGAGGTTAATGCAGTGATTTTTAACTCTAAGCACACTGAACAAGACGTTAAAATTTTCAAGGCACACCTTCAGTTTAAAAAAAACACATAATTAAAAATACCAGTATTAAGAATGTGTTTAGAATTTCAATAGCTAAAATTCTAATAATTGTGTTATTTAAAAAAATGTGTTAAGACGGCTACAAATGACATGATTTGGTCAGGTGGTCAGGCAGATTTTGTAAGATTGGATGCAATATCAGGTTGTATTTAGAGGTGTTATATGACATAGTTTTCAATTTCATGTCAGGTGGCCAGCGCATCTGACTGCATGACCACCTTCTGTTAGCGCGATCTCAACCATAAGAAGTAAAAATCAATTGATGAAATCAGGCGCCAAGTCTAGCCATCTCTAGGAAACACCTGATTTGGTCATGCCGACTGTTGGGCCGACCAGTCACGTCTGTATCCTGCTTAAGAAAAGGTGTTGCCCTTAACCTCACCCAAATAAATACATTATCATTATTATTAAATAGATAACAACATGGCCACTACTTTGTTTGTCAAAGCTGACAATACATTAAATTTTTTTTTTTTAAGATAACAACTAACGTTTAATGCATTTGAGATTCAGACGATGTGTAAGAAGTATTTTCACACACGCATAAGACCACCAGCATTGACCACGAGCTAATTATTTCAAAGAATTTGACGAGCTAGATTTTTTTAATGTTTCAGACTGAAAAAAACTACTGCCGTGGATTTGATAAGGATTATTGAATAGATTAGCCATAGGAATAAGAATATTTGATGGCCAGTCATGTTAAATGAAAAGTAAACAATGATTTATTTCTACAGACGAGGCAGAAAGTGTTGATACATTTAATAAAACTTTATCTCTACTATTTTAACAACTAAATGCTTCAAATTAGATTTAAAATAACAACAAAAGATTGACAATTTTCTACATACTTTTGAATTATTCAATTTTTTTTAAACAATGTCCTTAAGATGGCCACCATTTTAATGGCATACATTCTTGTAAGCACTTCTTGAATCTTGACATGACTTATTGTAATGTCTCTTGTTGAATTGTTTTAAGTTCTTGAATTGTTTTTGGGTGAGTCGCATAAACATGACTCTTCAACATGCCCAACAAGAAAAAGTCTGGTGAACGTGATGGTCAGGCGATGTCCCCCAGTCGCGAAACAAGGTGCAAAGCACTTCCATTGATCTTAAACTTTTCCTACCTCTGAACTGAAATTTAAGGGAATGGATGATACCAACAACATGTGGTTCCAGCAAGATGGGGCAATGGCCCACATAGCCCGAACATCAGCCTACTCTGAGGACCAACTACCCTCCGGCCGGCCACCAAACTCCATCACAGCCCAGGCAGGCGGCACATACATTTTCTTGTAGGACATGTCTATGTGACTTGAACAATAACAAATCAGGAACTTAAAGCAATTCATCAAGAGACATGTGCTAAATCACATCAAGATTCAAAAAGGGTATAAAACAATGTATTGTATATAATGGTGGACACTATGAATCTGTATGTTTGGATCTTTACATATTCTTTTAAGCAGAGTATCACTACCTATAAACATGTAAGCATATTTGCTAACATTAAGCTTCAGCCAGTTTACGTCGCACCAATCCGACAAAATGCTTAGTTCTTTATTTATACCTTTCACTATTTCATAAATATCTGCTGGTGCAAATTATATGTAAATTTGTGTGTCATCCATATACTGATGGTAAGATATATATAAAACATTCAGGCATTGAAGCTACGCATAGTGAGAATATAAGAGGACCTAGTACACTACCTTGTGTGATTCCTGCAGTTACTGGTTTTAGGGATTAAAAAACATATCCACTATTACAATTAAAAAAATAGCACTACCCTTTTCTGCAGTTCAAATTAATAGTTATGGAACCATAGTATAACACTGTCTCAGAACATGTATTGTTGGTGCAGCTTGGACAAAAAAAAATCAATGATCTACGGGATCAAATGCCTTTGAAAAGTCTAAAAATAACACAGTACTTAGTTTTGAACTGTTTATGGCTTTGTAAAGGTCGTTTATTACACTCTGAAGAGCAGTGGTAGTACTATGATTTATTCTAAAACCTGATTGCTTTGTGAATAGGAAATTGCTTTTTTCTAAGTATTCAGTTCTGCTTATGTATCACCTTTTCTATAAATTTTGAAAGTGCAGGGAGGATACTAATAGATCTATGGTAGGCATATGTCGATGGATTGTTTATTTTGGGATAAGGAATTAACTTTATTGTTATTTTAGGTTAATTTGATGCATGTAGTAGTTAAAATAGTAGAGATATAGTGTTATTAAATATGTCAACACTTTCTGCCTCACGCTGTAAAATATTGCATAATTATGTGGGAAAACAACTTTTACTTAACTATTAAATTCCTTTTTTCGAGCCCTACATAAAGGAAAAGATCTAGTCCTAATAAATATGTCTACTACAGTATTTTATGTTTCACTTGCAACCTGAACCCAGCCAATGAGGAAAAAATATTCCCACTCAGCTGTGGTAGCTTAGTACTTATTTTAAAATAAACATGGTAATGGTTTAAACAGATCAAACACTGACAAATGCATTTAAAAAATTAATAAAGTTATGTTTGAAAGAGAGCAAAGATTCATGAATGTATTTAAAAAGAAATAAAGTAATGATTATATTAACTCTTTACAGCATTCAGTTGTTTACAATACCACCAAACTTTTTATGCTTGAAAATTGAGTTTTAACAACTCTACATTCAATAAATTTAGCTCCAAAGACAAATAACCTCCAAATAAAAACCTATTTAAGCAATAAGTTACATTAGCCAGAAGTATTGTATCAAGGTTATATTAAACCTCAACTTATTTAGCTAGTACATTAACCTAATATTGAAACCTTAGCTCTTAATTGATAAAATAACCCAGATTATAAAAAGGGTTGGGCACACAATGCGAATGTCTGCAAAGATGGCAAGAGCAGTTATGGAGGCTGTTCCACTAAAGACCCGCTCCTTGGGGAGACCTCGGATCAAATTATTATTATTATTATTAGCATCGCGTCTTACTACCTGTTCAGGTTATGCACATTTACGCTAATGTGTAATGGTAGGGTGATTGTGAGATTGAAATGGAGGACCCACAGTTTAACGTGGAATCCGAACCACGGTGGAGGCCTGGTATTCCCCACATTCACAAGTTGTGATTAATACCCTTCTTGTCAGAGGTGAAAGAAGGGTTTGGTAATCAGATGAATCTGTGCCGGGACCGAGGATTGAACCTCGGATCCCCAGCACAGAAGTCCGACACCTTACCCCTAGACCACCAGGTCACCCCTCGGTTCAAATTGAGAGAATGCGTGGAGGGGTACCTCACAGTGCTGGGGGTTTAAAAAAAACTAGAGATTAGGCTCAGGACTAAAAGAGGTGGAAAGAAATAGTACAGGCAGCGCATTATCAACAAGGTCCTTTGAATACTGGATAATCAATCGTTAGATGACATTTAAAGAGGAAAAGGGGAGAGGGATCCTTGACAACTTTCTATTTTGGCTAAGTGCTTAATTTGGAATTATTATTATGATTTATTCAGTGTGTTATAATTTAAGGAGATTCTAAAATACAAGATAGGCTGCAACTAAATACTTTTTGCCTTTCTATGGGATTATTTTACTTATTTTTACAAAATCTGTTTCCAAAAATTTCAACTTTTCCTCTGCAGTCAAAAGTTCCTAAAAACAGTATGTTACACAGCTGCCTCACAAATGTGTTTCGTCACTTTGACAACTATGTCAGTTTAAGCTCAAGTTTAAAGTGTTTATCTAGTAAAAGTTAAATTAATTCAAATTTAATTAAAGAATATCAAAAGTCAGTGGTGATTATTCCAGAGTAAAAATGTTGCAGCTCACAACATTTATAGAGTGGGGTGAATGGGCAAAGGAAAACATTTAAAAAGGCAAAAATAACAGAAAAGAGTAATAAAATGAAGGAAACCCTCTCTAATGGTTTCTAGATTTGTTGAATCTTTAAATAATTGCCAAGGGAATGCTATTAGATCCCCTTGCCTTCCATTCTTCCTTTGGGTGGGGGCACTCCCAAAACAACTTTTTTGTTTTGTACTTGGACACCACTGCCAAAAATAGATTATGTATACAATTAATGTAAAATAAAGCCCTAGACAATGAATATAATAAGTTGTTTTTCAGAAAATAAAATGATTATCACTGCATAATGTTGTTTTGTGAAAATATATATTAATTCAGAACTTATTTTTTAGTGCTTCTATTTGTCAAATATATACTGGTATGTACACACTGTTTACCCTGAAAGATGGCAATCTTCGATAAGAGACAATTGCTGCCAATACAGTGTGAGTAGGAAAACAATATGCCAGGTATTCCCTATTCTATAGCCATTTGCCTAATTTTTTTATAAATTTGTATTATAAAAAATCAGTGAACATTGATTGTACTACAGTATCCATGGTTTTTATCGTAGTATATTATTAAGAACACATTTAATGCACATTTAGTAAGTTAATGCAAACAAATTAAGAGACATAAATTCACAAATAAGTGGAAATAATTATTTACAAACAAACCACTAAGAAACTTGAATACCTAGCATGACAATGAATCTTCCCCAGTTTTAATTTCCCTTTGAATCTTATAGCCAGGTAAGAAACAGGCTAGTCACCAATCTCTGTTCAGAATTATCTCGGAAAAGCCATAATTTATCACAATGTTATCCAAGAAAGTCTGCCATAACCATAACCAAATCCATAATATACCAACTTACCTCAAAATAATGAATTTCTTATCAAAGACATCATGAAGAAAATAATCTGCAATTTAATGTACTAAACTAAAAAACTTTCCCTGACCACAATTGCATGTCCCTGACTTACCATGACCAATTTTCATTTCCCTGACTTTCCACGTCAGTGGCAACACAGTAATTGGAGTATTTGACAGATGTTTATTTTTAGTCTGGGGTCAGGAACAGGCAAAATATCTATACATAAAACTAAGCTAGCAATAGAATTGTTAAGATGATAAAAATGTAGATTTCATATTATCTTGAGAAAAGCATTGTTTTGCCGAATATACTGTATACTTGAACAAGATAGTTTTGTCTGTTCTTATTCTGTCAACCTTTAAAGACTAGTCACAACTTAATCCAATTTATTAAATTATTATAACCTATATGTAAAAATAAAAATATTACATTCTTAGACAGATTTTGTGTGTAAACAATTTACTAGTTAAATTATTTTTCTAGCAATGATACATTTTATGGTCATGCCAAGAATTGAACCCAGGGCCCTCAGGCTGATGGACAGAAGCAATACTAACTGAATTTGGGTGTTAAGACCACTACAGTTGCACAGCACTTGTTACTAAGATTGCAATAACATTAAAACTAATTGCAATAAATACTCAGACAGGAAAGCACCACTGCATAAATCCAAAGTATAATTTTTGAAAACTGAAAACTTGTGACAAGAAAATCAAACTCGGGGCATTGAGATTTGCGCTTCAAAGGTAGACCACAGATAGAAAATTGACATACTAAACCTGAAGTACCGAGCTGGACTTGTCTCTCCACGAGACACTGTCCAGCCAGACTTTTTTTTTGAACTTTTACACAAAACTTTAGTTTATATTCTAAAATTGTCAGTTTTTACTCTTTCACTCTACATTTTTGTTAGTGTTACACTGGCATTTAGTTCAAATATGAATGAGGAACTAAGCCTGCCCTACACTATTCGAATGCTAACAAATGTCCGTGTAACGGGTGACTGTCCGAGTAGTGTGGAAGGTTCACGAATGGCTAAAAGTGAATGTTCAGTCAAATATTTAGCATTCGAGGGGTTTTGCCTTGGGAGCAGATTTTTGACACAAATCAAAGGAAGTGAATGTTCAGCACTGGAGTCTCAGCAACATTTGAAACTCTCCCACACTACACTTCAGTCGTCCGTGTCGTCTAGTTGCGTACACACTGGGCACTGTACTAGTCCATATTGTGGCTACTGAAGAATATTGTCAAGTTCATTCACTTAATACTTAGCTATTTATTTATACAATATAGTATGTTGTAGAATACCATTAAATAATGGTTTGATTTAATAAGCCGGGTAGTAAGACGTGGTGCTAATAATAATAATAATGATTTAATAAGCTTGTAATTGTTTTGCTTACATGAAATAGCTATGCTTTGGTCCTTACCTTGTTTCACTCTTTGTTGAGAGATACCATCCACCACTTACCTTTTTTTTCTGTGCTTACTAGGCTGCAATAACAATACACACTATTGTAGAACTGCAGCAGCAACATAAATGATGTCATCACTTGAGCGGTCCATTGTGCATTGGCAGCCGACTTGTGAATGATTTGTTAAAATATTCAAGGTAGACATTCGCGAGAAATGTGTGAGGTCCATAGAAGGTGAATATTAATGTAGGTTTTATGACAGAATGGAGTGATGACTGTAGAACATTTAATTCGGCTAAAACATGTGTCTGCTTTCATGGGTAGTGTAGGACCGGCTTTACCCTGGCACAGGACAACTCCTGGATAGCTCAGTAGTTAGAACATTGGTATACTATACCAAAGGTCCCGAATTCGATTCCTGTATGCACATGTGTCATTTTTCAATTAACAAAATATTACATTTAGATGCTACTTTAACCATAACTAAGAAATATAATAGCATGGCTATTTAATCCATGATGAAATGTGCATTTGTACAACTGTCAATGTACAATTGGCAGCATAGAGCCAACTACTGAGTCGATGATGGCTGTGTTGTCTGATATCTAGTGATCTTAATTCATCATGCATATGTAGCTGACGATTTCCACCCGCTGTACCCCTTTCTCTTGGTACATTTCCCGATACCCCAAATTACCAATGCGTCACTGGTCAACACGCCCTAATTCTTATTTTACATG
>CABFVX010004186.1:45615-70370 GCA_902151425.1 Timema shepardi | reverse complement strand
CCTGTTTCTATTATACTAGCTAGTATACAGATATCTAGTCGCTAGCTAGCACACTTGATTTCTAGTACGAGCTAGTATCATGTGATGCGGGCTTTAGATATGAGATCAACTTTTGCCCTCATATTATTTCCAGAAAATAATCCCATATCTATTTTCCGTTTCCTATAACGAACCATTACTTCACCGGTTTTCTATAAAAAACAAATCATATTCATATTTATTATTATTATTATTATTATTATTATTATTATTATTATTATTATTACTGTATGCAGTGATCTAATTTATGTTTAAAATGATTATTGCATCAAAATTAAATTAAATATTTTTATATTTCCACCCAACCTTTATGTTATATATTTTCACTCTAGGGAGTTCACAATATTTTAATCTTATGTTTGTAGACTTCGATTGAATAATTTAATTTTCATTATATCTCTATTTGAATCTTAAGTTTAAAATATTTCATGGGGCACAATCTAACACTTGGAGTAGATTATAACATTGTTACTCTCTGCCCCATGCCCAGTTGTTAAACTGTGCCCCATAGGGCCTGATAATGGTTAGATCAAAATTATAGGTATTAGTAACCTACTTAATGATTGTTAATAACACCGATGTTTAGCCAATGAAACACTTTCATTACTATAATATTATAACTACAATATATTATATACTTAAGGAATTGTCAACAACACAAGATATATAAAAGAAAATACTTTACCGTACTTACCTGAAAAAAAGAAATAGTTTCAAACCAAGTACACTACACACGTGCCATTCAGCTTCACAATGGCTACTGGCGGGAAGTATCAACATAGCTACCACTAGGGGTTTCATTACTGATTTCATCATAATTTTTGCGAAATTTAAAATGTTACACCGTACCTCATGTTACACAACTACCTCAACCTCCCCTCAAAAAAAAAAGAAGCAATATATTAACTTTACCTTTGCTTTCATTTCCAGAAATTTAAGGGTGAAAGTTCCTTCCCCTGCTCCACCCTGGCTACGCACATGAACTAAGACTAGTTTTCTCAAATGTAAAATTACAAATCATCCTATAAAGAAATGTAAACAAAATTATTTTTTTCTTGGATTAACATTATTAATTAGAAAGAGAAATTAAACTCAGTTTTAAACAGACGAGATGACAAAAAAAAACTAAAACGCAGTCTATCTGTTATTCTTTTAAAAGTTAGTGGGTTTATCTAGTGAAATGAAAGTTCTGTTGGCTACAGCTACATCGTATATTATTGCCCAAGGCAGTTTAGGCTAATCAACAGATATAATTTAGTTATTAGATTGTATTTGGAGAAAGTGTATCATCAATTAATGAATCAATGATTCTTTAATCTGTAATTTATTGCATAAATATTATTACAGTATGATAATTGTTTATTAATTTGTATTTTGATTATAGTAATTCAAAGCTATATTTTAAATATTAATGTCTGGTGAGTGAGCCATAGGATCCTCTAGGTCACTTAAAAATGTATTTGTTTGCATAGAATATAGTCCCAAAATTTTGAATAATTCTAATTAAATTGTTTCATTGACGTGTGCATTGTGTTAGAAAAACTTAATTACAGCTACATCATTTTCAGAATTATATTTCCCGAGCTTTAAATCCACTAAATTTAAAATGGAGGTCTCGGCGGCTCGGTAAATTATGTCGGACATTTAACGGATATACTATCAGTTCATAAAAGCATTATTATGTACTATCAACAATTGTGAAATTAATGTTATCAATTAATTTAGAATCACAATCATATTTAAGATATGGTGGTTGGCAAACCATCTCATTGTTTGCCAAATAGAATCTTTGACTAGTGCACCTAATGGTAAAATTTTGGATCAACATTCGATTTAAGACATATTGATGGAACCATTAAGGATATTTTGTCTAAACCTGTTTGTGTTCTGCATGATCTAAGCGCTACTCTAGTAATAGATAGGACTGCTATATCTGGAGATATTTTTGTAAGATCCTTGTCAGGTGCACTGATGGTGGTTTTCCACTTAACCCCCATGCAAATGCGGATGCACTTCATCTAATTTAAATCATCCTAATACCTAACACGTCGGTTTAATTAGTACATCAGGTGTATAGGTTAACTTAAGTAGGTAATGAAATGCAATACTAAAAAAACTAGAATAAGGATCTTGGTGGATGTTAGATTGAACTAAATGGGCCTATTTTGAGATAGTAAGGTGAGATTTTGAAAGAATAAAGAAAAATAGGCTATAATCTAGTAGAAAGCACACAAACTGTCAGGTTTGGCTGATTTTTAAATGTAATAATACAAAATTAAGGGTCTTATTACTAATAGCCTAAAAAATTGAATTATAATTCAATATTTACTATGCTATGAATAATATATTTTTATAAAAAATAATCCCAACCTACTAAAACATAGAACCTTTCAACCAGCAACAAATTCAAAATTAATCTAAATATGTAGGTATTTATTGTTAAAATGGCAGTTAAACTAGGTAGGAATATCATATACTGAAGGACTATCCCCACTAAAATGCATTAACAATAGTTTCGGCTATTTGTTTCATTAGGTAGGAATAGTTTTAATTATAAACATTTTGTGAACTGGACACTTACACATATTCATATCATCTCTTTTGAGGCATTGTTACTCAATAAGGCAAATAATTTTCTTTCACTTTAGTGAGTAGGCCCTAAATATTTATTTTATTGGCTAATCATATAATATTACTAAACAATTTTAATAAGTTGGTATTATTCATATATATACTTAAGGCCCCGACACAGACTCCATATCCATAGACTGTACTCGGTGTTCCTGATCCATAAGAAATTATTCTCGCAATTACAGAGTCAATATCCGTAATCACGTGACCATGTCAACCACTGAGATAGTAAGAGACTTTGTCCAATCAAAAAATTCAATAGAAAATCGCCTACAGCAATGAATGACCGTCAAGCAGTCATCTAATCATATTATAACTTAACTTATTATAACTTAATTAACTTTGTTGTGAAAACCTCCAGTATATATATAACTAAAATGTAGGTTAAGTACATTCACAAGAAATATATTTATAACTTGATTTTAACTTCAAACTTAAAATGAATAAGTGTTTGCAATAGCCTGGAAAGAAAAACAGATGTCATAGTATTTTGGATGGAAACAAAACAATCACTTTTAATAGTTTTAATAATAGGGATGTTGAACCTACAAAAGCAAAGCCAATATTTATGAAACCTTGGTATTTCTCAGAAAACATTTTCCTAGACGCTGTTCTTCCCGGGGTGTTTAGATTTTTAGAAAAATGTTTCTGAAATAGCTCCACGTGTAGCCATCTTTTAATTTTGTATATGTTTCCATAGCGACGGATCCTTTCACTGCCATTCGTTCTTTTATCTCAATACGCATGCACATATTTACTCGGCTGTGATTGGTAGTCCGTATAAACTAGTCCGTAGGAAGTTAAAGTTGAGCCACTTCTATGGACTAAAGACTTAAAGATAAGGACTTTGTGGCCAGAGCAATCTGATATTGTGGCATCTATTTTTTATGGATCATGGACCTATGGATACGGAGTCTGTGTCGGGGCCTTTATACGTTTGTATTTATCAATAGTAAAACATATTTATTAAATTTACTTCAATATATTAATATAAATAGCTTTGTTAAGTTTCACATGGTAAGTTTCATATCAAACCATTAGAATTGTTTAGAAAAAAGTGATTTCTTTAAGGAAACAGTTCACCTAAAATTGATGGGCCTACAGTTTTTTTTAAATACCTTCAACAAGGTGACATTAAGGGCTTACATTAAGGTCAATTTTGTGTAAATACATTAGATATAAGTCCTAAATTTAATTCACTAGTTTTAAATTAATTTGATTAATTAAAATTAATTTTAAAAGTCTTAAAACATAAATACATTAGATATGTACTAGGCGCTAAATTTAATTCACTACTCTTAAAATAATCGTATTTACATTTGAGTTAGTCAAATTAATTAAAATTCTAACAAATTAATCTTAAAAGTTTTCTTTATTCAGAAAAGAAAGAATAATTTCCTAAATTTTCAAGTTATTAGTATTTCTGTCCCTACAATTGGGTCAGGAATGAATAATGTTTTTTCCCGTGGGAATCCTGAAATTCAAGAATCCTGTGCACCCTTAGTTATCTGGAAAACGTACAAAGTCAAGGCATTTATAATAAAAGTTTTGTAGCCACCCCGAAAGCCGGCGTTCTCATGTTGATTGTGGCATGTATAAGAATCCTGGAAGAAATACCTTTTCCGGCAAAATTGGTAGACCTTTTCACTTTCACCCATAGAAATTCTCATGTGCTGATATAATCAATTGGTTCAGAAAGTGCACGTTAAATACCTCAAATAAAAAAACACACATGAATTATAACATGTTGTGGACTTTTATATATGCCTTTCTTTCCCTTTGACACAGCTTTCTTTGTTTAACCTACCAATAAAGAAAATTTGGAAATGAGCATTAATACTTAACACGATAGTAGGTATTTGTCCCCCTCCGTTTTCTTCTTCTTTTTTAATAGTTGAAAGGAGTAAGGTATCATCCCAAAAGGTACATACAACCAACACAAGTTTTGGATACAGTGTTTTTATTAAAATTGATTACAACTAGCCTATAGCAACAAATAAAAAAAAAGGTCTATTATTGATGCTAGTATTTAATTTAGTAAAAAATAATAACGTAATAACCCGCTTCATTGGCCGCATGGTCTAAGGCAATACCGTACTGCAGTAGTCTAGACTGCAAATGATGAGATCGAAGTTTGAATATCGGTCGGGTTGACTGAGGGTGGTTTTTCAACTCTTCCTCCGCACAAATGTAGGTACACTTCCTATAAATATAACTAAGATGGGGCACTAAAAATAATAATAATAATAAACTAAGATATTGTAAAATTATAAAAATATGTATATATTATATAAAACAGGAAACTTGGAATGGTTGGCAGTTATCTTGTATTAAATAATTCAAAATAAACATAGTTTCTTCACAGAACAAATTGGCCTACCAGTATTAAAATAAAATCCAAGTGCTCATAATGAGGTATGAATTTAATTTGACACAATTAAAGAATATTGCATAAAAATAATTTTGATTTTTGAGAATGATGTGTAGACATTTAGTGTTTAAAAATTATATACAAATTTTTCCTCATGTTTCTTTGATAATAAGATTTAATATTAACTTATATTTGACTATTCATTGTCAATTTTAAACCAGAAGTTAATACTTCTTTACCATTTCAGAGTGAATGAATGGCATCTAGCGAATAATATGAACTACTTTAATACTGTTACATTTGTCAAGAATTTAATTATTTTTTTCTTTCCTAAAAGGTAGGCAGACTAGACATAGTAAAATAAATCCTGAGTTCTAGTCTCATTAATCCACTGGTGGCATGTAATCTAGAAGTAACAGGATTAGTAGGGTGACTTTTAAGGCATTGCTTGTCTTCATTTGAGCACAGATTTTTATTTAGTATTAACCTGCAGAATATTTACATTAATACTTTAAATAGGCAACACATGTAATACTTTAAATAGGCAACACATGTTTTAAAAGTATTTTCCTCCAAAAAAGACACAAAAATATTACCATAATTAAAGAAAGAAATATGTAAGTTTATGTAATTTCTTATAAAATATGTAAACTTAAAAACTGAAAATACATTCCCAAATAACCTTATTTGTTGACATTTCGTTTTTCACATTTTTAACTGGCAAGATTAAAATATGTAATTACATAACAAGCTGGGCTCTAGTCATAAAAGTGAATAAAAGATGAATAGCTACGTTGCATGTTACTAACTTGTATTGCTATTAGGTTTTTAAAATTATCCTGAGCATAATTTTATTTGTAAAATATATATGTTATTCAAGTAGACCTTGCAGGAAAAAACATTTTTTCAAAATTAATTTTACACTCGCATCTAGGACAGTTGAGGATAATAAACATGAAATTTAGAAATTATATGGGGATAATATGCAACTTGAACAGTAAAAATAGTGTGATATGTGTTTGGTTTGGGCCATCCTTAAATTACATAAGGTTTTCTTTTTTCATGATTTTTGGCCCCTCCCTCTCCCTACACAAGGGATTGTAAGATTTTACCCCATCACCTCTCTATCATAGGTAATTTTTACAATTTGGCAAATTAGAGTGTTGTACTAATTGTTTGGTTATTTTTAGATATGAGTATTGGTAATAAAGTGAGTGATATGACATTTTAAGGAGTAAAATTACACATATTAAGTAAATGAAATATAAGTGAAACTTTTGAATTATTTATTTTTTGATAAAAATATTTCTTACAACCCCCCACTACCATTATAAAAAAATTGCAAGCAAATACTGAACCCCTTCCTCCCCAAAAACCCTTACTAAGGTGCACTAGAAGCAAATTTGGAGCGAGGCAAGCTGAAGCTGAAGGTGCCTGTTGCCTCACTATGATGTACTGACATGAGCTGGCTCAGCCACATATCGCCTCGCTCTGCATTTTGTAATGATACTGTTTTGGACCACTATCATGTATTAAAAAAGTCATGGATGAAGTGTATTTTTCTTTAAAGAACTGTATGTAAAATATCCTTTTAATACTTCATCCATGGAGAGTCACACACTTTTAAGAAATAATCTCAATGTATTGCACCATAAAACTTATTTTTTCTTTAAAAGATCAACTCTGTTGTATTTAGCAAAATCTTGTGACGTGTTGGCTCCCTCTACCCGAAAGGAAGCCAGCCTTTTCCACACCTGTCGCCAGGAGTCTTTCTATTAATTAGTTTTAACATTGTTGGCAAGGGGTAGATCATATAAAAGCAGCTTGTGCGTATGAATCCATAGATAACTCTGTAATTTATCAAAGACAGTAATTCGCAGTGCTGGTAATATATTAGTAGTAAAGAAGTATTTATTATTATTATTATTTAGCAACGCGTCTTACTACCCGTTTGAGTTATACGCTTTAAGTACTAATTATGCTAATGGATTAGGAATTGCTAAGGTTGAATTAGAGGAAGTGAACCCATATTTGCGTGGAGGCAGAGTCGAAAACTATTTAGGAAAAACCTCCCTCAGTTCACCCGACCGAGATTCGAACCTCGATCTCCCCGTCCTCAGCAGTCAAGCTCAACACGACTAGCGCGTTAGCCAACTACGCCATCAAGGCGGGTGTAAAGAAGTAAGACAGTAATTATCAATACCGCTAATATACACACAGTGCCAGTAATTTATATCCATAGAGTACATTAAATATATTAGAGAGAAAAATCACAGAAAAGCAACCTGTGAAGTTAACAAAAACTGTTATTTCATCATATCTTCAATACCAAAGGTGTAATCATCTAAATAAAACGTGTGCAACATCAACAGTCTTTCTAATTTCATAATTATAAGTATCAAATATACTCAGATCACATAACCACAAGCAAATGCTCAGTAAAACATGCTTTTGTCGTCATAATCACAAAACCCAATATTGTTATAGATACTGCTCAATCACAGGGCAATATCTCATTATAAATCTGTATCATCTTAATTGGCACCCATCGCGAGCGCATAACATTTTAATTTGTTCAACCTCACTTCAAATTTGCCTTTGGTGTATACACAACTTTATATGATTTAAGGGTGGCCCTTGAGGGCCAGTTTGCAATTTAAAACAGATTGCATGGAAAAAATCAATTTTTATTACAACTTTTTCTCTTAAGTGTCTAACTACTGCAAGAAGTTTTACATTGTTACTAACAGGATGCCATGAAAGTTTGTGTCTAATATAGGTGGTGAAGAGCAAAACTTTTATAACCAACCAAATATCTCAATTGTAATGAGAGTTGGCTATTGAGTGAAGTATTCTAGGTTTATTTTTATATTCATTAAGGTTTTGTCAAATATATTTATGATTTACTAGGATTTAGAGATATTGTTTATTTTATAAAAAATATTTATCTATTTTTTCAGGTTGGTAAGCTACATGTTCAAAATGAGTTCCATAAGAGATTCAAGTTTGGTTCCAAAAAAAGAACCACAATTAGCTGGTCCAGTTACAGTGTATCGAATCATAGAAATACCAAAAGGCATGTTTTCCTCCGGTGCACCGCGTACATACACAGCGTTGAAAGAAATGGTGCCTCAAATTGTGCTAGACCCTTCAAACGTAATAGAAATTCAAGAAAATGCCCAGGGTGAATTCTTGACGTCAAAAACACCGCCAAATTGTGCCGTACTCACAGCTGATCTTCTGGAGAAACTTTCAAATAAAAGTTATCGAAAAAGTAAAAAGTCGTTAGGCGCCCATGACAAATACCCGGAGTGTTACACTTGTGGCGTGTGCTCCAAGTCGTTTAAACACAACAGTCACCTCCGGAGACATTTCAATTTACACTCCCAAGAAAAAAAATACAAATGTGATTTGTGCAACAAAACCTTTCTAGACATTTCAACTCTCGCCCGTCACCGTAGGATCCACTCTGGGGACAAACCTTGGTCGTGTAGACTTTGTTCTAAAAGTTTTGGAACGCTTGGCTCATTACGACGTCACATCACAGTACACAATCAAGAATGTCGACCCTACCATTGCGATGTTTGCCTCAAACGTTTCCCAGACAACAGTAGCTTTCGAAAGCATGTATTAATCCACACAGGTATTAAACCTCACAAGTGTAACATATGTGACAGGAGTTTTGTACACATTGGAGATTTAAACTCACACAAAAGAATTCATTTGGATGTTAAACCATTCACTTGCCAGTTTTGTTCCAAAGATTTTGCAAAGACAAGTAACTTGAAGCGCCACTTAAGAGTTCATGGAAATAATTGTGCATTTATATGTAAGGTGTGTGGCGTTCATTATAACTTCCAGAGTAGCCTTACACGTCATTTGCTACTTCATCGAAGAGACTCACAAAATGTCAAAAAATCTGCTTACATATGCAGTATCTGTGAAACTAGATTTTATGATAAGAAAGAATTGAAGAAGCACTTATTAAAACATAATACTGTAAAAGAGGAAAAGAAAAAAACCAAACTTAACGTTGATACCATTTATGGAGACGATAATGAGGATAACATTAAAACACAACCTCAACAAAAATTATCTCTAAGAGACATAAGATTTTTGCAAAGGAAACTCAGAAGATGCCGTGAAGTGCAAACAGTAGATTTAAATAGAGACGAGGTGGAACATTTAAACTATGAATTTAGTAAAGAGCAAACTAGTGCAAGTGATACAACCTACGAGAAACAAACAGATCATGTTGAATATATAGATGATAAGGCAACCTTCCAAACAAACGTGAAATTTAAACACAAAAACAACATAAACTTAGAAAAAATCGATATTGAAATTCCCAACACTGAGGAAAGTGAAATACCAGAAGAAGAATTTAATGTGGATATGGTTGAATCAGAAGATGACATTACAAACAAAAGTTTAACAGTTTTTCATTTAAATCTAACAGAGAATGCAACTGAACCAAAAGATATTGTTCACAAGAAAGGCGGTAAATCCAGAATAATAGTATGTAATTCTGAAGTTACAGACGAAGAAATTGAGCAAGACATTATTGTTTGCAAAAAAACAAGTAGACCCAAAATAATAGTATGTGATACAAACGTAACAGACGAGGATATTGACCCTGAAAATAGTTTCCAAATGAAACGAGGTAGACCTATATCAACAATAACAGAGGAGGTAATTGATCCAGAAAATATTGTCCGAAGGAAAAGAGGTAGACCCAGATCAACAATAACAAAGGAGGCAATTAAACCAGAAAATATTGTTCCTAGGAAAAGAGGTAGACCCAGATTGAGAGTAACAAAGGAGGTAATTGATCTCGAAAATATTGTTCCTAGGAAAAGGGGTAGACCCAGATCAACAGTAATAAAGGAGGTAATTGAACCAGAAAATATTGTTCGAAGGAAAAGAGGTAGACCCAGATCAACAGTAATAAAGGAGGTGATTGAACCAGAAAATATGGTCCGAAGGAAAAGAGGTAGACCTAGATTAACAGCAACAAAGGAAGTAACTGAACCAAAAAATATTGTTTTTAATAAAATAGGTACACCCATAGAGAAGTGCACATACATATTGGAAAAAGAAAAGGAAACTGAACCTAAAGATGACAGTTTAAGAACAGAGAAGTGTTCTAATCAGACAACCATGGAAACACCGGTAAGTGACCAAAGCAATGAAAATATGCAGAATAGAAAATGTGACAAAATTCAAACACATCAAAGTGTTCTTCAATATAGTAAACATATTAAGCAATTATTGGATATTCTTGAAGATGAGGTGGAAAGTGATAGTGGTGAAATTGATGAAGATGAATACATAACACACAATCAATCCAAATATAAAAATATCAGCATAGAAAAACCTACTGTGGAGTTAAATGTTACTACAAAACAAAATAATGTAGGAGATAGTTTAAACATTGATGAAGAAGAAAGAAATGTAACAGCATTGCAAAGTGTTGAGAAACAAAATCAAGTTAGGACAGAAGAACACATTATTGTGAAAGGCCAAACACGAATCAATGCACATGGCAAAGACAAAATAGAAGCTCTTCAGATTGTTAAAGAAAATGATCATACACATGAAAATAAACAACCTATGGTACTTGAAGATGTGAAAATGAAGAAACATTTGGAATGCGACTTGGAAGCAAAGAACCAAACAAAAAGCCAAACCAGTTTACAGTTTAACAAGAAGCGCATCGAGCCACGTTCAGATATGCTAATAAGGCAACCGTCAGAAACTCTGCCAGCTTTCCAAAAAGGGTCTCAATTAGAAAAACAAATGTATTCAAAAGAACAAATCAGAGCTATATCTGATAGCCCAGCAAACAATAAGACAGGATTGCAGTCAGATGCTCAAAAGAAACAAAATGAACCACTTCAAAATCAAACAACAGATCAAATAGAAAAACAACTCAATGTTCAAGGGGACACACAAAAGTCTTTGTCAAATTTTCCTACAGAGGCGGGTGCAGTTGCTGTTGAGGCACAGACAAAGAAACGTGGGTCTGTCAATAATATGCCAGACACACCAAAGAGTGAAAATAACATTACAATGAGTGAAGAAGTGAAAAGTTTAGTTGATGAAGAGTTAGAAAGGGAAAAGAAAAAATTTTTCAGAAATATTAAGCTAGACGTTAATAAACCAAAATAGGCTTAAATTTTTTAAATTATGTATGGATTATTTATGTCCTGTTAAAATACTTATATAATAGAATTGTGAGGAAAGTGAAGTGTAAATTCATGAAATAAAACTCTTATGTTTTCATTTATTAAGTTGTAATTAATTTCATTTATGAAGATGGTAGTTTATCTTTCTGATGAATCTCTGAACTAACACAAGTTACTCAAAAGATCTCATATTATTATTTGCGCTGCCATCTTTTTAACATTCTTAATTTACAAACATGTATTTTTTACACCTTGCAGATGCTATGCCTTGCAAGAAATATGACATTAATTTGTTTGAATAAAACTTAATAGAACTATTTCATGTGACTTATTATGAACACATTTTGTAGATTATTATTATTATTAGCACCGAGTCTCACTACCCGTTTGGGTTATACGCACTTACGCTAATGTGTAATGGTAGGATGATTGTGAGATGAAATGGAGGACCTACAGTTTAACATGGGATCCGAACCACGGTGGACGCCTGACATTTCTCACATTCACAAGTTGTGATTAATACACGTCTTGTCAGAGGTGAAGGAAGGGTTTGGTAATCAGATAAATCTATGCCGGGACCGAGGATTGAACCCCGGCCGCCAGCATAGAAGTCTGACACCTTACCCCTAGACCGCCAGGTCACCATTTTGTAGATACTCTCTGTCCTGTAACCTACTTTTGCCTTCATTATGCATATTATTCACAATTGGTGAACACATTCACTGCTGAGGAAAAATATCGGTGAACGATGTATTTCTTTGATGTTTTTTCTTAAGATTTTGAACATTAAAAAGTATAATCAACGGTTAGAGAAAATTACATATGCAATTAACTTAGTGTGGAAGATTAATTTGGAGGGACTGTACCAAGCAAGACAAGACTTAATGTGTATACTATGTGGGTATGATTCAAAGTATCAAGTTGTGTTGTTCATACTCTTAATACAAATCATGTAATGTGTGTGTTTGTGCATATATTATACTTGACAAGACTTGTGTACATTGTGTGTGTATGATTAAAAGTATCAAATCATTTTCTTACTCTTAATACAATTAACTTAATCATCATCATACACGACTGCCTTGTAGAATCGAGATGAAAACACCTTGCAAATAAACTGAGATACTGTGAGGGTATTTTTCTGGTAAAGTTTGAATTTGAACATTATAAATCCAATCTTATTATTAAGTTTTACAATTTAGTTTGCTAGTTTAGGTAGTGAGAAAGACTAGCATCTTAAAAGTGCTTTTAAATAATTATACTCTTGATAATTCGAGTTAGTAAAAGAAAGATATTAGAACATGGATAATCCAATTTAATCTCTCGTCACTTAAAACTTTCTTAACAGTTTATTTATAAAAAAAAGTAATTTGTGTTGTTTGTGAAACTACAAGGTAAATAGTGATCGGTTAAGAACTTTGAAATTTTCTTGGGAGTCTAGTTCATACATAGCTAAAGACAGAGCCCTGCGTTTGTGGAGTTCGCGATAATTCGCGAATGTTAGATATGGCATTTTTTCTTTCAGATGTTCACATTTCAGGTTACCCTGATTGCAAATATATGCTCAGAATTGTCGCGATAATTCGCGAAATCGGCGTTTTAGCGCGATATTCGCGATTTTAAATGATGTCCGCGATAATCGCGATTTAGTCGCGATTTTCGGCATTCGCGCTAATATTTTGGGATATTGAAAAATAAAAATTGAAAGTTTTGATGGAAGAGAGTGATGGCATCGAAAGTTTAAAAATTGAGAATGTGCTGCTAGGGCTGAAGACAGACAGTATGTTCAGTGACTTCGCAACAAAGTGTTTGCAAGCGTTGTGGCTGCCGATTTCAAATGCAGATTCAGAACGATATTTTTCTAGGTATAGTTTAGTAGTAACAGACCGCAGAACCACAATGAAAGTGGATAACATTGTTACCAGCTGCATGTTGCAGTTTGGTGATGTTGAGTAGTTATTTTGTATTTTTCTAGCCTAAATTGAGATTTAAAAATATAGTCACAATTTTTGTGAAGTAACAAGATGATTTTTGTGTAATATTTTGTCTTTGTGACTTGTACATACTTTTCCCGGACCAGCTGCCGCTAAATCTTACTTTTTTAATAAGTTGACAGCACATTTTTTTGCGGACTAGTGTTTTTTACCGTTTTGTCCAAACAAAATGTAATTTTTGGTTTTCACTTCAATATGTTTAGTTTACCTGTTTCAAACATTGTCCTGGAAGTCTAGTTTTAACCCAACAAAGTCACCTTAATCACAAAAGTTTGGTAAAAACCACTTTTTTAACGCTTTTGTCTTAATTCGATAATTTCGTCGCATAAATAGGATTTTTGTAATTCACCGCTTATTTACTGCTTTTGGGAAACTTAAAAACGAAATTGGGCTTTTTTATTCACCATAAAAGCAGGGCTCTGGCTAAAGAATTATAATTTTAAATAAAATCCAAAGAAGATGTATGAATAAGCCACAAAATGGATAACCCAGGGCAAAACAAGTTGGAAGTTTACTGTATATTCTTTTCAAGTGAAAGTGAAATGCTCGTGGTTTTTCTTGTTCAAATGCAATAAATGATTTTATAGCTTACACTTGACTAGACCAAAGAATTTTTCAATTATTGGTTATATAGTATAAATTTGCCCCTTTATAAACCAAATAAATTTTAGATTATTTAAATCACACACAAATGTTAAACACATTCTGCATTGCCATTGAAAGTCATTAAAATAATTATGCTAATTTATTAGAAATTGTAGTAGAATACATTTACATTTGGTCAACGGCTAGGTCAATCACCGATGCTGATCATTTGGTTTATTAAACTTTAAATATTACAAAGATAATACTCAGTAGTAATATTAAAAACAAGTGTTCATGTGTGTCATTTTTAATTTGTTTAGTTGGTAGATTTGCTTTTACAAGTTAAAATAATAATAATAATATTTAGCACCATGTCTTACTACCCATTCGGGTTATACGCTTTAAGTACTAATTACGCTAATGGATTAGGAATTGGGAAGGTTGAATTAGAGGAAGTGAACCCGCATTTGCGTGGAGGGAGAGTGGAAAACCAGTTAGGAAAAAAACCCTCCAGTTCACCCGACCGAGATTCGAACCTCGATCTCCCCGTCCTCAGCAGTCGAGCTCAACACGACAAGCGTGTTAGCCAACTACGCCACCGAGGCGGGTACAAGTTAAAATAAAACTAAAGTTAATTTTAATAAAACTCACTTTATCATGCCCTTATTACATTTTATAGATTAAAAGTTTCAGTTAAACAAGGAATTTTACTTGAAGATCCAAGTATAGAATATGGCAAATTTATTGATTTTTGAATAAAATCTTGGAAACAAAATGTTCACGTTAATTAAATTTATCTGAATTTAACTAAGCATAATTAATTTAAAATAATTTTATAAGTATCAACTGATGTTACATCCATTACTGTTCCCAGCCTGTGGCCTGGGTAAATTTTTTATTAAAGCCATCCATATATTATCCACTACCGGCTGGATAGGCCTTTTGTAGATTTGTATGCCTTTTAATCTTATGTAAGACTAGGACAGGCACAACATTCAGTCCCCTGCCATTAATTCATCACTTTGAAATGGGAAACCCACATTTCTTTTACCAATGATACATTTTTTTGGGTCATGCCGAAAATTGAACCCAGGACCCTTATCTTAGTTGGCGGACACGCTACCGACTGAGCTAAGCTGTTGTATTAGCAACTGATATATTTATTTCAATACTTGTATCTATTAAAGTCCTGAATTCATTATTTGAAATTTTTTTGATGGTTCTTTAGTTCAGCTTCCTTTGAATCTTCTCCGGGTTTAGCTTGACTCCTACTCTCGTGACTCGGATGGCCGTTTACTGGTTGACCTTGTGAAGCCTAATCATATACTTAATGCCGGGATCACGATCAACTTAATGTAATGTTCACTTAAAGTTAACTTAACTTATGTGTGATCATGATTCACTTAACGTAACAACTCGAGCCAAACATATGACTTCTCGAGTATTATCTGTGATTTGTACTAGTTGTACAGTGTTGATATGTGAATGTTTACAGTTCTCAATCAATATAATAAATATCTATTACTAAACTTTTTTGATAAATTTAGTTCCCTATTTTAGTTTAATTTTCTTGTTTCAATGTCTGATCACTAGAACTTATACTAAAGAGTAAACATTGGTCATAATACCAACATATGAATTACTAAATACTCCTGTTGACATCACTCACATAGTGGTTGGCTGGCCAAATCACGTGATACCCTTCAAGTAACGTAAAGTAAAGTAAAAGACCTCCCAAGACATCTCTTATGTTAAGTTAACTGCAAGTCAGCGTTAAGTTAACTGCAAGTCAACGTTAAGTTAAGTGCATCGTGATCGCTTCCATTTAAACACAAGAGGAGGTCATTTACGTTAAGTTGATCATGACCCCAGAATAAGAATGTGAGGAGGATTGGAGATCATTTAAACTAGTTTGAAATCTTATCTATTACTAAAATGAATATGTTTGTGCCTCTCAATGAGTGTTGCACAATATCTACAGCTCATAGAGGTGTGAAATTTAAAAATTAATAGAACATGTGCACATCAATACCGTAATGGATTTTATCTTTTTAAATTAATTAAAAACTTGGAAGAAATAAAACTAGATTTTTTCTCTCTATCTGTTTGAAGCACATAAAAGCATTACCCCAGGCAATGCCGGTTATTTCTGCTATTTAAATATGACAATGGTTTAAGATAAAATTTTATTTAAAATAATCAGGTATGGAATAATTTGAAATGGCAAAAAATAACTTAATAAAAGAGATACAAATTTAGACTTGGTAGTATTTTGCAGACTTTCTGGTACATTGGAAACTCCTGTGAATATGTTAATCTGTGTTAACATGTGATTAATCTGGTGATTTGCATGACCCCCTCTAACAGATGTCAGACATGTGTCTCTGGGGTCCAGCGTTTCAACCAGTCAGCATAACCTCACTAATGTGACATGCCTAGCTTAGCTAAGAGACACTACATGCAATCCAGGCTATGTTGATCATAACCAGGGCCGAGATTTTCATGACATTTCTTGCACATCAGACAATGGTAATCTGCATATAAATTCTGTTAATGCAAATACATTTTATAAATACATTAATACTCAAACCTAAAATTCTTCAAAACCCAGTTGTCATAATGAATGTAGTAACTAAACATTGTATCCTTTACTTGTTCGGTTGTAAAAAAAAAACATATTCCTGGTGAGCCGCTTCAAATAAGCTTGAGAGGGTTGCGTTGGGAGGGGTTACCTACTACTTCTGAAGCATATATTAGTAAAGTAAATCAATCTTATTTATAACATAATGTGAGAGTTTAGTTATTAAAGGCTTCTCATTGTATTTTGCATTTGTAAAAGTGTTTTTAATTTAGTTGTATGCATTCATTATGGGTTTTTATTCATATTTTTGATAATTTTTTGTAAATTTAAAGTAATCTTTAGAATGTTTAGGTCATCAAAGTCCAGGCTCTGATCATAACACAAAAACATACAAATAAATTACTGTAACTCTACATTACTATCAATTTCTGAAGTTATATTATACTTGTCCCTTTTAGGTACATTAAGAACCTAGCTCTTTTAAATACAGCTTGATTCAAAACTCTACAAACCTTAATGGTAGATAGGCAACACTAGAATATACCTTTTATGTTAGTGAATGTATGTCACCTTCAAGTGGCTACTTTTCGCTGCCATCATTCTTAATGCTTTGTAAATTTAACATGGAGCATTTCATTCTGAGATAGCTGACATGCGTCTTAGGAATATTTGAAAAGGTATGGCAATCAATGCGTCGACACTGTCAGACATGCATTACTGTCGGCGATCGCTCCTTTGAGCAATTGCTTANTTCTGCCTTTCAATTTATGTACCAACAGCGTCCTCTGGCTACTAAGGGTGGTGTTTACGAACATACATTCACTAATGAAGTTTTTTTTTTGTGTTCCTTATCTTCCATTAAACTTTGTAGAGAGTTTTATCACCCTGTATATATGTATATTGATCAAACTAAAATACTCAAGAAAAATTTCTCAATAATTCTATAAAAAATTACCTGCCTCGGTGGCGTAGTTGGCTAACGCGCGAGTCGTGTTGAGTTCGACCGCCGAGGACGGGGAGATCGAGGTTCGAATCTCGGTCGGGTGAACTGAGGGTGGTTTTTCCTAAATGGTTTTCCACTCTCCCTCCACGCAAATGCGGGATTCACTTCCTCTAATTCAACCTTCCCAAATCCCAATCCATTAGAGTAATTAGTACTTAAAGCGTATAACCCGAACGAGTAGTAAGACGCGGTGCTAAATATTATTTCTATAAAAAATTGTATGTTTTGGTTAGTTGAAATAATAAACTAAATAAGGTACAGGAAAGAGGGATAAGATATATAAATTGAACTCAAGGGCGAATGAAATAGGGCTTTTTAAATCGAAATAATGCAGTTCACACTGCTGCAAATAACCAAAGATGAGGGCTGCCTTTTTTAAGTTACCGCTCAATTCCTCAACCTAGGTTTCATTCTATGGGGAATCTTAAGGAAATGTAAAATGCACAACTCAACTTCCTTGAAGAGGAAACTAAACAACACAAAAGAACAAAGAAATTGGTAAATAATGACAGGGCATATAAATTAGAACATGTAAAAAGGCTGGTTAATATTTTAATGACATTATAGAACAAATACAGATATGAATGAATAGGATGTAAATCATCAACTGTTTCCAGCCTGTGACCGGGTCAGTTTAGTAAAATGTCTACATCTTCCTCTCTCCTTCCACCATTCTTTTCGTCTCACTTGAACACTTTCTTTCTGTTATCTGCTCCTCCCGGCTCTTTCTTGGCCTCCTTTGCGGTCTTTTTTCCAACATTTTTTTGGCATCCTTTCTTTTTCCATCCTATCCTTATTACATGACCATACCATCTCAATCTTGCTTCCTCTACAATCTCACGTACTATGTATGTGTGGTACTAACGGGGTAGTGATGCGCAATACATGTATCTCACTTAGTAGGCGTCACTTAGCCTCTCCTACTTAATCCTGATCTCACCGCAAAGTGGTGTACCCCAGGATGGAACCTGGTTGAGGTTGAGTTGAACCCCAGAAGAAACCAGGTCAGGTGCAGACAAGAGACTGGTTGGGGCCAAAACTAGCTAGCCTGGAACAGGGAGTGTTAGGGTTGGTGATGATGAGTCAAGTCATCATCAGAAACCGTAGCCTCGGTTAGTAAAGGCTACCACCAAAATAAGGTCTACCTGAAGTCCCATAAAAGGCAGCCCCGCTACTAAGTTGTAGGCTTAGTAAGCCAGTGACTGAAACAAACCTATGCTCAAGAAAAAGGATGTAAATATGTATCTAAGGAAAACTCCTTTTTAAGTTTTAAAATAAAGGGAAGCAGGAATGAAGGTATTAAGGAAGTGTTATTTAGTTTTATTGATAGATTTTGATCCAAACTTTAAAAACAATACGACTGAGATGTTGCAGCAAACGTTTCATTCGCTGTTTACCATATTTCAATAGTTTAAGCAAAGTTTTTTTTCACATCATGATTTGTTGAAAGTGTTGAATGAACAAATTGAACATTTATCATGTTAATCACCGTTTAATTGTTTCATGTTAAGTTGGACAACTGAGAAACTCTACTTTCTATGAAAATGTTTACACATGTGTTAAATATAAATATTAAATACGATGTTTGTGTTCATGTGTTTATTTTTTGTCACAGTGTAATTTGAATGTTTAAACCAGGGAAAAATTGCTACCAAATTCAAAAGACATGACTTGCAAACTATAGTTAAAAAAATACATAAGTTGCTCAGAAATTTTAATATTGTGCAACCCATCTTACCACATGTTCGTGTTATTTGCATATATACTCAAACTGGTTAAAGATGAAGAGATAATTGAGGCAAAAACCACCCCCATTTATACAAATAACAAAAAAACCACTATGTCAGCTTGCAATCAAGCTATACTGACCAAGCATTCGCCGTATGTTGTCAAAAATAGTGCTATAACGTCCCTTTTTATTTGGGGTGCCCGGTAGCCAATCCTAACTACTACACTACCAGAGCACCCTAGGGGGTTACATGGTTGGGATGGACCCCGAGCAGTAGGGGTTGGGATGGATGGTTTGTGGGGAATGAAGCTAGCGAGTTAGTCCAAGAATATATATTTATTACTCTAGATAAATGCTAACTACTACATAAGTATGAGGTAATCCCCGTGACGAGGGAGCACGCGCGATAACGGGACTGGCGAAACTACCCAGAGACCCGCGATCGACCCTCCGGCAGGGGTGAACCGCCAGACCACATGTTATATCGTCACCTCGTCTCACCGGCTACTCCACCACACATGCATCCAGCATGGCTTCCAACATTCAACGTGTGTTCTTCTCACACACTAACATGCTGATCTCGATTCACACCAGTTAGAAGGTCCATCGGTCGCACCGTGCTCGCTTGTCAACAGGATGCAAGCTATATGATGTTGCCAACAGGAAGGCAACCCAATACTCTTGACTTCCAAGGAAATTTATAAGCGTGGGTTAACCTCCTACCAGAATAAACCTTAAAATAATTATGCTCTTACAGTGCCAACATTTGTGGATGAAGGGGGTTAGTCAGCACAACAAACCCTTCGGCTGTTAATCTCAGTTTTCTAGACCAGAGCCGCTAATTATTCATTCAAGTAGTTCTTCAATTGTCCTCACAAGGCTGAGTCTGGTGATCGAACCCAGGACCTCTGACCCGTACATCACAGAGTTGGTAAACCCATTCAAGATTTAATCCCAGACTTCTTTGTCAACTGTATTATAAGCCTTGAGAGTGCAATGACTTAAAACATGCAATCACAGATTTAGGTATTTTTTTGTGTTTAAATTTACAGGAGATGTAGTTTAATCCAACATTAAACTTGCCAAAAATTTTCTGAGAATATGGCTTGGCTTTTAATTAGAGTTGGGTTGAAACCAGAGATGGGTCGAATCCACTATTTCTCGAATCCGAATCCTAGCAAATCTTTATAAATTTTAACGATTTACAAATAGACTTACATTACACAATATAGGCCTAAACTGTGAATTAAGATTTATTTCAATCATGCTTTCAATTTTAATCAACCCCAACCCCCCTCACAAAATACAGGTTAAAATCCAGTCAAATTAAATAATCTAGACTCATTATTGTTTAAAAATCAAATCAATCAAAAGTTGAGCGTTTTTGTTATTTTTAAAAGTGTTGTTAGAATGGGTTTTTCTAAAAAAACATGTGAAATAAACATATTAGGCCTAGATATCCTTTGATCAACTTTAATTATCATTAAAGGATATTTTATTGTATTAAGATAACAAAAATAAAAATACAAATGGATATTTTTAATAAAGACTAAAACAACATGCTCAACAATTAAACATACATTGGAAATAGTGAACTCAATAATGCCCAAGTATGTTTTATTATTATTTTCTTTTATATCCCATCTATTTTTGCGTAGAAAACAAATATATTCGATTCTTGCGATATATTGATTTCTGGGAATACATTCTATTTAAAACACGAACATATTTTCGACTACAATATGTTCATTCCCATTTTATAAGGAAGGACTATGTTTGAATATTTCTACAATTACTTCAATAACATATTTTTAAAAAATAATAAAAACTAAGTTAAAATCAATTTAAAAATAAATAATGGATTAGCAAGTCATTATTTGAGTCTTAAAACTCGAGAGCGCTTACTAAGTGATCAGATTACTTGAATCGATTTTAAACAAACAATCAATATATACTAGGCCGATAGAGATAAATAAACAATTTTATCGCTGTCTGACTGTTGACAGTATTTATTTTTCATGAAACCCAACAAAATGTCTAGCTTAAGGATCCTATGAAATAAATTGGGGTTCTTTGCATAGTTGTAGATAATTAAAACCAGTTGGGTAGAAAGAATTAACAGTATCTTTATTTTAATCATCATTCGGGTGAGTACACATAATATACGTCATGGCGACTGACTTTATATCGTGTGTAATGGCGGCTGACTTTGTATCATCTGTAATGAGTTATTTCTGTTAAGAAAAAAAAAGCTGTAATTTGTTTAATTTTATTTCGAGTTTATTTGTAATTCTAGTTTTGATTTTCAGTTTTTTAAGAGTTTTGATGTGTTTATTAAAATATTTACAAGATTGTTCGTGAGGAGTTTTATAAGTTAGCATGTGTCGAAACTGTCGAGAAGTTTCTCATACTGTTGGGAGGGTAGGGTACTAGGCACTTAAGATTTTCCACACCTAACAATTTTTTATTTTTTTAAAGAAGATTTTATTCATGTTTATCTCTTTTATCCGACATAATAAAGATTAAGTTGTACTTTTCAAGTAGGCCTAAGTAATTTTTGAATTCAAAATATTATGCTTTGTTTATGAGGTGAAAGATTCGATCATCGAATCCAGTACAACACCGAATACTTGTCAGGATTCGAGTGGCCCATTTCTAGTTGAAACCACTATTTTATGAATCTCCAATTTATCCTGAAACAAAATCTTTGAAAAAAAAATATGAACATAAGAGGAAATTTAAATAGTAACTATATGTTAACATTCTTTCTTATATTCCATTCACTATACCATTCATACATCTGATATAAAGTGTTAAATTACTGCTCTCTGGCCTTAAGTTCACCCAATAATTATTATAATTAGTTCTGAACCACTAATAAGCAGTATTAAACCTCAAATTTTACTAGATTTTTTAATCCCATGCTTACTTTTAATGATGTCCTTTAGGCTGATTCTACACTATCGATTCAAGTGCTGCAGTTGTTGCGTCCACTTGTGCAGAATGGTTTGAAAATGGACAATGTACAGGCCGGCTGTATTGCGGGACTTTTTTTTTGGGCTAATTTCCTCCAACAAATCGTCAATAGAGACGGTGGACTCACCCACATTATCGAACCGTATATGAACAGGACAGTCTCATATTATGTTTATGAATCACAGAATGTACCCAGAGAAGTTATTTTCTTGGTTTAGTGAATGAAAATAATGCAAAACGTGATACCATCTTGAGGAAGAGTATTTATTATTCCTGCTGAAAGACTTATGACACTGAGGCACAACTGCCTATTAACACCTAGTGTAGTTTGACTTGCGTTTCTACCGCTAGATGGCTTAAATGCCTCCAGAAGTAGCGGTTAAAACACTGCTCTAGATGAACACTTATTTTCTAATTTGATAATAAGAGTTTCATTCAAAGGTGCGGGTGCTAGCGTTTTAACCGCTAGTGTAGAAAAGGTCTTAGTATCCACCCAGGCTATCTGCATTTTATTATTTATATAAAAAGACAGAGATGGGAGAGACAGAATTTATATAAAATGTATCCACATTTGGATGGTTGAAAATGATAAACCAATTAGCGAAAACAATCTCAATACACCTAACCAGGATTTGAACTCAAAACATTTAGTTTACATGTCCACCAATGTGAGTAGGAAATGGTGGGTTCATTTGATTAAACAATAAATCAATTATACTGCAAAGTTGATGGTATATACAGTCATGAATAATTTATTTCACTTTAAATTTACAACTTATCGAAAATGACACCAAACATAATTTTTTTAAATAACATTTAAAGAGAGGTTTAAAATTAAAAGATTTAACAACATTTACATGTAACCATATCTTACAAAAACGTTCCTTTTCCTAGTGTGATAGATTAAAACTATAAATTTGAGTTTTCTTGGCGTGTGTCTGGTGTCACGGTTCATTCCGCCAGTCTGCCAATTCTGCTAAAACATGAAGCATAAGTAAAATTAATTATTGCAAAGTTTCTTTTTTATATATTTTTTAATTTGCTGTAACCAACACTGATATAAGCTTTGTAAACGTCTATGAATATTTAAAATACTTTTATTATGATAACTAGTTATTATTAAAGATGGTTTGAATAATATATTTCTCAACTCTATCTTAAATTTTCATTTGAATCTTCAAATCTTTAAAATTGTGCAGTTTTAGTTAAAGTGCAGATATTTAAAATTCAATTAAAAATAGTTTAAGGCTTGGTGCCACTGATAAATGATACTTTGTCATGTCTATTATGTCATAAAAAACAAAATGAATACTTTTTTCAGTAATTCAAATAAAGAGACAAATAATGAAATTCATAGACATTAAAAAATTTTAACTGTTTATTTAAGGAGATAAAATAATTTTACTTAACGAGCTTAAATAATTTTATTTACCACAAATCATTTTCTTGCTACATCAAATGCAATAATAATAATAATAGTTTCATTCGTCTTCAAATTTTAAATCCGATTTATTTTTTTAATCCACATAGATTCAAAGGATATTAGCATGCTTGTATTTGTAACTTTACTCACCTGCGCTTAGAGCCGAAGCCAGTACATGGAGGAACGGATGCGATTGTAATCTGGAAGGTTCTCTACTGGTCCAACGGCTGCAACTGCAGGGCACCTGTCGTAGATGTATTTCATTGCAACATCCCTCACATCCTTAGCCGATACACTCTGCACAACCACATACAAAACACCTTAGTGTATTCTAGGAGTGTGCGAAGACCATTTTTTCAATTCAAAGGGAGGTCGAATCGAATAACATGAAGTATTCCCAAAATTAAATCTAATTTTAAATATTTAAAAGAAAAGGTTGAACGAGATCAAAATATTATACTTTGTATATGATAAAGCTCACTATCAAATATAATTTATAATGTAACGTGGGGGGCGCACGTAACCTGGGAGGGTCACAGGCCGTTCACACGTAAACGTGTGAGCCACGAGTTCTTTTAGAGATATTGGGGTATGCTGCTGACCAAACACGAATGATAATACCCATGTAATATTTAAGGTTTTAATTATTAAAATTACCACATACGTACACTGATTAACTATATACCTAAATTAATTATAACTAAACAAGTAATTAAGTAAAATAAAAAGAGCCTTAATATAGTCTGTAACTTAATAAACTAATAGGGCACACAGAGATGTAAGTAAATTCAATAAACAAATTAACAAATATAAAAGACCTAATAACTATTCAAATATTTAAAAACAGTCACAAAAATGTTCATTAACACAGAGTCCACAATAACAACAAATGTCACTTGTCTCACACACGATACACGGCGGTGACCCGCTATACACAAACGCCGGACTCGCTGACCCACCCGCGGACGCGCCAACCTGCTCGCTCGTCACTCTAGCTCTCACACTTGACACGCCGATCCACACAATGTATACACCGGTCCAAACACTCGCACTGGGGACTCTCGGACTCATTAGTCGAGAACCATGAACTGAGTACCTATGGCTACCACTGAGTGTGTATATATAGGGGTGGTGACAGCTAAGGGTCTGGAATCCTCCATTTCTATAATTAAAAGGCCAGAATAAAAAGGATCCAGACCCCTCCAGACGTGTCTGTGTCCCCCCCCCCCCCCTAA
>CABFVX010004186.1:14509-43493 GCA_902151425.1 Timema shepardi | reverse complement strand
GAAGCAAGACTGAGATGGTATGGGCATGTAATGAGGATGTTGGAGTACATGAGATAGTAGAGGAAGCAAGACTGAGATGGTATGAGCATGTAATGAGGTTGTTGGAAAATGAGATAATAGAGGAAGCAGGACTGAGATGGTATGGGCATGTAATAAGAATGGAAAACGAGAGGACGTTGAAGAAAATTATGGAAATGAAGTAAATGTAGGAAAAAGACCACAAGGGAGGCCAAGAAAGAGATGGGAGGAGCAGTTAACAGAAAGTGTTCAAGTGAGAGGTGATGAATGGAAGAAATTAAAGGAGGAAGAGTGGTGGAGGGATAGAGGAAGAGAGAGAAATTTAACTAAAATGACCCGGCTACAGGCTGGAAATACTGGGTGATGACGTAGATGTGATAGAAGAAGAATACAATCTGGAAAGATGGTTAGGTTAGACTGTCAGAACTAAACCCTCCTGCTCGATATTTCACACCCATTTATGGAACAACACGACTAATCCTAGGTCGATGGATTGAGCAGCAACAAACATTTTTCTTCAAGAGGCAGCCCTATTTATCCAGTGGCAGCAGTGGAAAATATGAACGGTGATCTTTTTTCATGTAAAATACTTAAAACATGTATATCAGATTTTCTTTATTTCTGTTTACCTAATCAAATTAATGTTTAAATACTGTATTGGCTTGAATAAAGTGCGAAACCTGAAAATGTATTTCCAAAAACTGTACTAGTATTATACGCACAGCCTAACATTTTCACATAAAAAAAAAGGCAGATTCCTTCAAAGATCTATTTTGTAGAATGCTGGAATTGTACCGGCAGAAATAATTGTGCACACCCGAGAGTAATATTAAACTTAAGGTCAAAACAAAGTGATAGAGTGGATTACCACCCTTCAGTGTCACCAAATTGGTAGTTCAAGGGTCATGTTGGAAATTAAGATGAGCTGGAAGAAGAGAAAAAATAGGATGAGGATTGGGTGTTGAAAATAATAATCTTGTGTAGTTTATCACTTAACTTTTACATTACAATAAAAACTGTGTCTAGCTTTGTTCAGTTTTAACCTCCAGATATAATCGAGACCTTTTAATTTTCACATAAAACACCTTGATTTTAATGTCTTATTTTGTACAAGGACTACTATATTCGAACCAATACAGTATCCAACCTCAATATGCTCAATGATAAGAAATAATGTCGATTTTTTTTTTAAATGGTAGTTTTTCTAAAGTTTAATTCTTAGTAGTCATACCACCCCACCTTCCTCGCTTCTGTATACCTCAATCCTGGCCTCCAGTTCGTGCAGGGGGATGCGACGGTTGTAGCACAGCATCTGACGTCCGATATCCTCACACACAGGTGTCGTCCCGTCCAGCTGCAGGAGCATGTTGGTCTTTAGGAGGTTCCTGGCCCGAGCCACCTCAGCCTCTGTCACTGAGGTGCACAGCCTCATCCATTCCGACTGTACGTTGAACAGCATTTCCTGTGACAAACAGACGATCCAGGTCCATCAGCTAGGAGAGTTCAAGTTCATCCTAATGGATGTTGTCATGCATGCAAAGTCTATTTTTTCAATTCGCAGCAAAGTCAAAATGAATAATAAGAAATGGTCCAGAAGTCAAATAGAGTACAAACATTTTTAAAAAATGATGACGAGCTTGAAAAAAATATTGTATGTTGAAAAACTGCACAACTTTTTTTAAGTACTAAATATAATTTACAAAATGCAATATTGAACACATAATTAACATATTACATTCTAAAATGATAAATTAATATATCCCAACATAAAATGTAATGATTAAAATTTTTGTCATGTTAATATTAATTTGTGATGTAAATAAAAGCACAAGATGAAAAAAAATTGACAGAAATATATGTATTTTAACCTTTAAATATTTTTATGGGAGAAGCTTTCTAATTGTCGAATCCAGAGTTCTACTTTTGAAATTGAAGCGGAAGCTGACCAATATTCAAAGCTTTGCACACCCTTAGTCTTCCCCAAAAATAATAGATCCCCTAGTAAACATAGTAGAATACATACAAAAAATATCAATTTTTCCAAACAATTTGTGATAATCAGTTTTAGATTAAAAAGTTTTTTATTTTGTAAATAGTAGGGATGTGTTAGAACCACTTTTTAAATTCGAGACTATATCGATATGATAATATGAAAACATATCGAAATGTGAGAACGAGATGAGAAAACATATTGTTTATAGAATGCTAAAGTTCCTTTTTGACTTTTTACTATCTTTTAGTTAATTTAAAAACACTTAATATACAACTCAACAAATTTTAAATGCAATTAATAAAATGGTGATATTTGTGATGCATACAACTTTTTATTTAATTTTATAAAATAACAGTTCATAATGTCCCACAAGCAGCTTTCACTCTGTCAACATGCTTCTTTCCCTCGATATGAGATTGGATTGAAGATATTCCCGCGTTACTTATATCAAGTTAGTTTAATATTGAGAGACAATATGTATGACCAAAACATGTCTTAACAAGACTGTTTTTGGGGGAAAAAATCTGCCCTATACTTGGGTCATTGCGGTATTATTAGAAATAATAAATTTCCGGTTTGGTTTTTTAATCTCTTAGGGCCGTAATTTGCTATTTAATTTCTTTCAAATTCCTTGAATTTTGAGATTCATTATTAACTTTCAAGATTATATCAATTTTTTTTTTACTTGAATTTTCGAGTCTTGCACATCTCTAATAAATAGTATGAGAACACAACCACCTTGGCAGGTTGTATGACTCAATCAAGAGCACTTGTTTCAGCTGCTTCGCCATCTTGATTTCAGGAGAGAACGCAGGATTTTAGAAGCTCTTGTTTGAAAAGCATTTTTTTAAATGAACCATAGCCGCCGCGCAGCTTCCATAAAAAATAAACACCCAAACCGTTATTTTTATAAGTTTGTGTTTAAATCAAGTAAAACCGGTTGAGTATTTAAAACAAATCATTGTGTGTTCTGTCTGCCAAAAGTAACAAATCAACATATGCTCTTGCAAATCATACGGTTTGGTGAACGGATACAGGGTAACTTTTCCTAGCTATCAGATACCACTTCTAATAATGTGGTTCCATACAAGGTCTTACCCAATTGATAATTGTAGACTGCAAGCCACTCGTGGGGCCTGTCTGTTATTTGAGCATATTTGTAAGGTGACTTACCTCACACATGAGGGGGTCACACACCCAGTAGATCCCCCATAATCCTGTGTCCTTGTAGCAGGTGTTGAAAGACTGAAAGCTGTGGGCAAAGTTGCTCTCTGCAGCAGCAGCCGAGAGATGGGATGCATTGTTTACCCCTCCTCCTTGTGATCGGTCCCAAGCACCCACCAGTGTGTTGGCTACCATCAGAGGGATGTTGTCAGAGTCTGTCCAACCTGCACCTTCCACCGCCACCGCCACATGCGCCAGTGGCATAGAGTCATCGCGGACTCGGATCTCTGACCCTGGATCAGAGAAAGCATCTTAAGACATGTTTACAAGCAAATGGTGAGTTTATGGAGGTTATAGTAAGTATAGTAGGGAACGCGAGAAAAGGTAAATTTTTTTTTGCAGTTTAGCAAAAAATTGTTGGTCAAATGAAATTAAATAATTTTTCAATAGAAAAAGAGTTTAATTTTCTTCACGTTGTGTCCTCAAGATTTCTTGAATATCTATCAAGAGTGTCCTACCTTGAATTTAATGACAACTTTTTTTCTTCACTTAAAAATTTTGTCATCTGATGCTGCTATGCCCATGAGAGATATTCAACTGTTGATTTCACCACGTGAAGAAAAATTAAACTCTTATGTTTATATTAGATAGATATTAGATTTGAACCTCAACCTGCCTGTTATTATTATTAGCACCGCGTCTTACTACCCGTTCGGGTTATACACGCTTATACGCTAATGTGTAATGGTAGGGTGATTGTGAGATGAAATGGAGGACCTACAGTTTAACGTGGAATCCGAACCATGGTGGAGGCCTATTCACAAGATGTCTTGTCAGAGGTGAAGGAAGGGTTTGGTAATCAGATAAATCTGTGCCGGGACCGAGGATCGAACCCCGGCCACAACCTCCCTGTTACCAGCAATACAATCTATTTCAAGACTAATACCATGACCATCACTGTGAATATGGAGGAGAATGTAGATAAGGGCAGAGCACACTCACCTGTGAAACGGCAGGGAGAGAGCAACGAGGGGATTTCTTGCTCGTACGAAGTACTCAAGCAACCAAAGTGCTGTCCTGCCAACTTGACCAGCTCCTCGTGGTTCACTCCCCCCGCCCCAGACAACACAATGCGCGGGGACTTGTAGTGGGACGAGATGTAGTCCAACAGATCTTGCCGTGTCAATGACCTGTAGTAATAAAAGTTCGGGTCAACTCTAATCTTTGTCAAGTAAACCAAATGACAAGGTTTTGTAGTTTTCATTTAAACCCCCACACCTTTTGATTTTAATAATGTAAGGATGGCACCAAGAGGTTTGAAACCTAGATAATATTTTGCAGTTTCATACTTGGAGCAAATTGAAGAGGTGCCAAACATTATGTTTTCTAGTATATTTTGAACTATGCAAATAATTAAATATAAAACACCATTATCAAATGAAATTAACTAATAAAATTAAGTTCAATCAAAAATGTAATAAAATTAACTATTTTATTCTCGGATTTGATAAAAATTGCTATGCATGCACAGTTCTATTTATTTTTTCAGTTTTTTATTTGTTTTTATTCATAGCACCGTGTCTTATTACTCGTTCTGGTTATATGCCCATGTACTAATTACTCTAGTGTGTTAGGAATGAGGAAGATTGCATTTAGAGGTGTGCCTGCATTTGCGTGAAGAGTGTGGGGAACTATTTAGGAATAACCACCCTTAGTACACCTGGCCAGGTATCAAACTAAATATCCCCGTCATTGGCAGTCTCGTCTATGCCTTACACCATGCAGCCACCGAAGCTGGTTTTAATATTATAACTTTAACAAGTCTTATCATATCAGTTTGGAAATCCATATATTTTATAATTTAAGATTATTCTAAAGATTAATTTTAAAATTTACCGTTCCCACCCACCCCAAATCCCGATATTTTGACTCATTTCCCGTACCGGAATAAAAAAAGTAATTCCCGTCTATCACTAATAATCAGACTTGGTGGCGCAACGTCACAGATTGATTACAGCCGGGGAGTTTACTCTACCACAAAAACTAACTATTATCCCCCCCCCCACCCCCCCCACTCCTTGACAGTCGATAATTTCCACAAGTTATATTTTTATAGTGAATTTGTTTAATAAATAATAGTAATAAAGATAAAGAATCTTCAATGAAAAATAACTAATAAATATTATGTTGATGAAAAATTACTTGTAAATAAAGATAATTGCAGTTACCTGACCTTATTAAAAATTAAGATGATAGATCCAAAAACAAAATATTTTTTTTTAGAATGTAGATCAAAAGTTAAAATTCATTCAACCACAAAACTTTTTTAATTTTTGCATTTCATGTTCTAACACTTTTGCCTCTTCCTTTGCTTTCTGCAAAACTGTTCTTCTTTTCACTTCTAATTTTCTTATTTGGTTGATGATTATAAGTAAAAGATAATATGCAGTATTACTAATACTGGAAAGTGATTGGATCACAATAAATCTTATCTTGTGAACTCTAGCTTTGCCTCATCTATATCTAGCGTAGTGAACTTCTAGTTTGCTTCCTAAGGATCTCTTATCTATGTCCTCGGTAGTGCCATCTGGCTTGCTTCCCGAGAACCTTCTCTGATCTCCATCCTGGGTAGCACTTTTCAGGCCTGCTTTCCGAGGATACCTCTCTCTAATCAAACAGCACCCCTAAGGTTGTTATTGGTGCTTTAATAATTCATAACCAAATTACAAACCATAGTTAATTAACATCAGCGGCAGTACTGTGCCAAGCTTCCAGAAGAGAAAAGAAAATCAAGAAAATTCTCCCATATAAAACAGATACCCTCCTCACAAGGACTTCACACACTAACAACTAACAAGCTGATAACCAAAGATTTGGCTTCAAAACTATTTGAATGAAATATAACAAAATCCCCAGAGAAACCGAATGTTTAAAAGTGTAACATACTTGATGTTCTTGGTGGGCCCTAGGATGGTGCGCCCCAGAGAGGTCCCTTGGTATGCTGTTGAGTGGAGGTGATCAAACACTACCTCCTGCAAGTTGGTCTCCACTTCTTGCATCTCTCGTAGTATCACACCTCGCTCACGTTCAATTTCAACTTCACCTGGTTCACACACCATCATCAAATGTCATTAAGGAAGAGTTTATCATGCCAAATATTTCAGCTATTATTTTAAAATATATAGGGATAGGTGAGTTCAGTTCTGCCAGATATTCATGTAAGAAATGGAATCAATTTCAGTTTAAAAATGTGGATTCGCAGATCATATTTTTAATCAAGGTAAAACATATTTTCTTTGTATATAATGACCAATGTTGACATAAAAATAGTTTTCAATAAACAACTTGCCCTTTTAATAAGTTTTAATAGCTGAACTGTTAATAGTAGCCGTTTTTAAGGAATCCATCCCTCTTCAAAATCAACTTTAAGCTAAACAAAGTAGTATTTGACTAGCCATCAGTAACCCTACAGCTAATGAATGATGCAACTTTTTATAACTTTAGTCGAGAATCTAACTGTAAGAATCTTCAAATACCTCAACTTGGCACCAAATACTCGCCATCCCCACCAATATAAATATTGAAAGCTAAAATGCACATGTTTAATTTTTTTAACTTGATGTTATTAAGTATTTCAAAATTAATTTTTACGTGACAAAACTCTAAAATTAAACTAAACTAAATTAAATGTTGCATAATCAGGACTGTGAAGTCAAAAGCAACTTTGAGTGGAATTGGAGTCGGTAAAAAATTTACCGATTCAGGCTTCAAAATAAAAACTAATGATATTATATAACCATATGGTAATCATAGCATTTTAATTTTATACTTCTTTTATTCATTTGGACCAATATTTGTAAGTTGGATTGACAAATATATTTAAAATAAATTCACAATGCCAAAGAGCTTCCTATGAAGTAATATGTAATGGAATATTTTACTGCAGTAAATTTGTTATTACTAATAAATATAATTTATACATTTATCTGAGTGGGACAGTAGAAAAATAGAGGAGTCAATGGCTTGACATACCAGCTCCAAAGAGCTGTTGATAATAACTTTATTTATCAGCTTTTAAAAGATGGAAAGAAATTATTATTTTGATAAATTATTACATTTTTTAAATTATATTTAATCCATAGATTTAAATACTTATGCAAAATATATTTTTTTTCCAACAGGCCTAATATAATTGTATTCAAATTTCGGTTCGACTTTGGGAATATATAGCAGGCTATATACTTTTTGATGTTGTTTGAAATGTAATATTAATATATATGTATAAAAAGAAAGTATTCTTCAAATATGCTCTAACTCTTAGCATATGTACATGGTGTCACGAGGAGAAACGGGACTGGGAATTAAAGCTGTCAGAGAAAAGAGTTAAGTAACAAAGTGTACATGAGATAGTAGAGGAAGCAAGGGTGAGATGGTAGAGAAAGCAAGGGTGAGATGGTAGAGAAAGCAAGGGTGAGATGGTAGAGAAAGCAAGGGTGAGATGGTAGAGAAAGCAAGAGTGAGATGGTATGGGAATGTAACGAGGATGGAAAAGGAAATATTGCCCAAGGAGAATAATGGAGATAAAGTATGTGGGAAAATGATCACAAAGGAGACCAAGTAAGAGATACAACAAGCATATAACAACAAACATATGAGTGAGAAGAATGTTAGCTAAAGGAGGTATAATTGTGGAAGGACAGAGGAAGATAGTGGAGTTATACTATATTGACCCGACCGCAAAATGGAAAAAGGAGGTGATGCCTACATATAAATAGCTAAATCCATAAATTCACTAAGCCATTGTTTATCAATATTTTTACCAGGGCAGCTCCTTTAGATACATTTGCAATGTTTCAAAGAAGCACTGTCATGAAATATCCTTGCCCAGGCATTATGAATTAAGTAGAGAATGCACCTGTAATAAAAAGTAATCTCTTATGATCGCAACTATAGAAACAATAAATTAATATTAACTAATCATAAATAAAATACTTTGATATCCTGCTGTAATAATTGTAGCAGCAAAATGTATAGATTTTGTTATGATTTCAGAGCACTCCTCGGTTCCTGCCGAGCAACACATGAGTTACATACCTAGTTTGGAATTCTGAATGATATCAGATAAGATTTCAATAGCCTTGGGCACATCTTTGCTCAAGCACTTAGCGTAGAATACAGTCTGTTCACGTGAAGTGTAGGCGTTGAGATGTGCTCCCATATTTTCAACTTCCAACTCCAGATCTGTTTGGGAGCGCTTTGATGTACCCTAAAAATATATATGGTATATATAGTACTCAACCCAAAGGTTTGTTGGATCATCAACAGTTCCACCGTCAGTTGTAAGACCTAGGGAGCACTGGAGAAGTGTACTAGATAAATTAGGAGTGGGGTAGTTTCTCGTTGTTTATCAAACTGATCCAGAAGGTACTATTGCACATCATTTTGACAAGCCCACCAATATGCTTGCACCAAATGACCCTATAAGTGACACCTTCACTCCATTCATCACAGGGAATGGCTGTATATTTAGTTATTACTAGTATTGTTCATACACCAACTGACCCTACAAGTGACACCTTCACTCCATCACAAGGACTGACTGTATATTGAATGTTATTACTAGTATCGTTCATACCCCTGCCACTTTCATATTTGTCAGAGCCATAAGTGAGACTGAAACAGATCAATGAAAGTAATAACTTGCTCTAGCCCATACCAGAAGATATAGTGCATTCATCATCATTATCAGAGTATTGTTCCAGCGAAGCGGGTACAATTTTTGAGTTTATTAGTGCATTGTAAACATTAAATCTGTGAGATGAAATCTGGTAATAGTAAATAAGTTACAGGCCTACTATAAAGGCAAACAATACATTAAAGAAAACATCTCTATGTTTAAATACATACCTCACTAAAAAAATATAATTTTTTTAACAAAAATTTAAACTTTAAAACTAAGTATCATAATTTTAAAAAAACAGTATTTTTAATACAGAATGTTAAATTGTTGATAATCTTTTCTTTTAAGTAGGTAGCTTACTGGACATATATTTAATCAATATTGACGTAGGTAGTAAAAAAAATGGTTAAATATGACAATTTGGACTCCTACCTTGAAGGCCATGTGTTCAAGGAAGTGCGCCACTCCATTGTTGTCATCGTTCTCGTATCGAGAGCCAGCATCTATCCAAAGCCCTACTGTCGCCGTGGCCGCACCACTGTCCTCGGAGGCCACTCGTAAACCATTGTCCAGCTGGGTTAGGCTTGTCGGGGGGACATTGATGAGCGCTTGCTTGTATGCTGTGGCTGTTGATTGAAAACGTTTTGGGACCTACTCAAAACAAACACAATTTGATGTAGATTATTATAAACTTACTCTTAGTCACTATTTTGTTGGCTCTGAGTAATACAGTCTGAACAAAGTAAATGTACAGTATGATATTCAGCCTAATTGGAGATAACCTCAAAAATAAAATTTCTTAGAAAAAAATAAATCTTTAATCGTTTTTAGTGTTAGAGTGGTTAAAAACTAATAGAACCAGATAACCTTTAAAGCTGTAAAAGTTAAAATTGAGAGACTTATTTCTCATAAACGAAGTGGTAAGAAATTTGTAATTGTGAACCTTCAAACTAAAATGGCCAGTGTTACCAACCATAAGGGTAAAAGTAAAAGAACTATACTTTCCAATAATAATAAAAAAAAGTGACCTTGTAAATTTGTGCAAGAAACATCCCAAATGATTTTAATTTTTTCTACTAAATATGGGCAAGGGCCCAAAGCAAACTTTGTAACAGTGAATATTGAAAAAGGATAATCACCGTGAAGTCAGATTTTACATACCTAACTTATGGGTTATCAAATTAAAGAACCTGTTTAAGATTCAACATAAGGTTACAAAATCTATGGCGTTGAGGCAAACACTGTTGTTTCTTTATAAGCTGGTCCAGATCTGTTTAAGTATGGGTAGAACTATTTGATGTATTATATTATGTATGGATAATACTTTTAAAAATATATAAAGGTCAGTATAAACAATGAGCAAATGAAACCGAGTATTTTGTGTCAACCCTCAAGTGCCAGCTCTGACTTATGATACTTACAATTACAGTATGAAATGTAAACTCTCATATACCGAGTTATTTTTCTACTAATGAACCCCTTCCGTGTGCTTCTTGTTGCCATAGGATTACTTTTAGAATATTTACAAAATCAACAGACTAATGTCAGGATCATGAAAAGATTAACTTTCATAAACTATACACATAGCACACATATAGACCTACATGATCAGGTCTCAAGTAACATATTGTAATGTAAAAACTAGTGTAAAGCACAGAAAATGAATATGAACCATTTTAATACTCTTTGTTCACCAACACAGAAATATAGTTATGGCTAATTATTCTTTGGTAGCCAACTTACAAAATAAGTTGGTGGAACTAAAAAAGTATGTGTAAAAAGAGGCCACAACGTTTTGGTGTAGACTAGATGCAAACAAATAACATATCAATATTAATCCATTTAAAAAAATCCAAGAATCCGTGTTGTATAAGGTAAAGGTTAAAGTGTTTGTGATAGAGTTCCCAGCATTAATAAATATGGCATAATTTGAACAAAATTTTGTTATAAGCTGCATCACAACTACCCCTAAAAATATGGTAAAATCATATTAATAGAGTGACTTAAATATATGGATTAGGAGTAAAATTATACGAGAGCCCAACTTCAGCGATTGATTAAAAAATCAAATGAAATAGGCCATTTCATTCTCCAAAATGGTGGTGGAGCGGGGGGAGGGCTGTAAGGACCAAGAGTTAAATTCACTAATTCATGTCTATGTATTTCATTAGAGGTTATTTTCTCTCCAATTTTTTGATTGTCTCAAACCACTTTAGACTATTCATTTTCCTTAGTCTCTTGTCTGGTCTATAAATTCATATGCGTAGCGTTAATTACTAAAAACGCTAAGAGAAATTGATTTTAAACTATATTAACATATATTAGTGAAAATGACTTACTTTAACTAAACTCGTTTTGTTTCGCAACGCAGAGGCAAACTTTAACACATTAGTAGCCATTTTCCCTAAGAAAAGACAAATTACTTGGTTTGAGGTGGGGATACTCAGTTTAATATGCGCTTGCGTAGTGATTTAATTTTAGGTCCAAGCAGGAAATTGCATAACAAACTACTAAAATTATCATGTTTATGCTGTATCCAACCAAAAGATGTGTGATTATTAAAATAAAAAATGTTTTGTAAATTAAATGAAAACAATTGAAACAAGTCAATTATATAAATTTTTATGATAAACTTTCAAAACAATTTAGCGCATGCGCACTTAAAGTGAACATCCTTAGCTTACAGCAAGGCCTAAGATAGACGGGTCTGGTTACTCTTTTTTTTCCAGTGATCAGACTTTGAAGCCAAAAAGCGGAAGTATTTTAGCATATTAACACGCGCGCAATTCAAATATTTTAGACAAGTTTGTACCACAAACCTTTAATTTTGTTGTTTTAAGTAATATGGAGATCAAAGAAAATGATTAGTAGCTTAAAAAGGACCTTATTTTCAATAAACACGTCAACTACAACAATTGTTTGCTAATGAGTGTAAAACATTTAAAGTTGCTTGGCAATGCTAAATATATATTCTCTTTACATAAATTAACTCTGTAGACTGGAGGGGGAGGGAGGCCTTTATTATACACACTGTATTATATTTAAACTGTAGATATATTGTTATAAATAAGATATATTAGAGCAGTGTCTTCCAGCCTTTTGCACGGCTTAACCCCAATTTTTGTCCCTGGGTCCACCACCACATTTTGTTCGCCTATAAGCATTTAAATACTAGTGTTAAATTATTATCTTTTAACTGCCCCCATGGGTATCCAAATTTAATTACAGTTGTTAGGTAGGTATACTTTAGAGAAAATGTACTCTTATTTACTTGGAGAAGCAGTTTTTGTCATTTTATCTGCTTACATTTCTATTAATTGGGATTTTATACTGTCCTGTTGTCATTCTAATCAATGAACAAATTAAATATAAAGCTATAAGCTCAACAAGTCATGTGACCACACCCGAAATGCACCATGACCCCAAATAGGGTCGTGAGCCCTTGGTTGGAAACTACTCTAATAGAATTGAAGGGCAGTAAGGCACTTGTCTCATCAAACATTTTACGACATCTGAGGGAATTTGTATTTGACTTCTATATGGTGACATTTTGAATAATTTGCCTGTATATTAAGACCTGTAAAATATAAACTTGGTTTTCAACTAAAAATAAAGTATTGTAATATTACAACTATTGTAAGAAACCTAAAAGTTTTCGTAAACTCCCCCCGCCCCCCTACACACAATGTAACGAGCTAAGCTAGATCCAAAATTTATATTTGTTCTGTCTCTGAACTGTGTATGTTTAGTAATTTAAAGTAGCTTTTGTGTAATGATTTGTTTAACCTCGTTTCTTTTAGTATAGTTCATTATTTATATTGGTTTTTTTATTTGTTATTTGTTCTTTGGGAATTTCCCACCATTTTTGAGGGTTGAAGGGGTGGAGGGAGGAGGTACGTTTGCATTTGGAGAGTGTGTAATGCAATCCAGAGAGTAATCAGTACACATAGGATATTTGCCAAATGGGCGCACTAATTGCTGCACAAATTGCTGTCCACGTATGAGTCGGTGTTACAGACCCTAAAGTGTCCTCTTTTATTGAGAAATCACACTAAGAGTTTGATAGATGCCACTGAATTAACCGCTTGACCCCCATTCCTTCCTAATCTAACTAAGCAACCCGCAAGGTAGGCCCCCATTATTGGTGATTCTCAAATTGGATGAGTTAAGCTACTCCTATCGCAATTAGTACTCATCGAATACAATTCACTTTCCTTGATTTCGTTTGTTATTTTAACGTTTGTTGACTGGAACGATCAATATTTATTGCATAACCAAGAAAGTTTAAATGTTTTAAAATTTTTGAGCAATCAATTATTATAGTTGATTATATGTATTTTACCAATAAGCTCATAATTTTGTCATCTTAATCATATTATCTACTCACCATAACCATAAAATAAAATACAATTGCTCAAATTTCTTTATAATATTTTAATTGAGCGCGTACTACTATGCTAAGATACTAGCGCTTCTTTTTTTTCATTTTTTTTCCCTTAATGACTAATTACTGGAATTAGAAATTTTACATAATGTGATCAAGTAGTGGCTTATAGTAGATCTTTAAAATAGTGTATTAATTTATCCTTTAGATGTCTATGGAAAACTTAAAGCTTTTGTTCCAACTTGCATAATTTATAAATTTTGATTATACTTATTATATGGGATTAGAAACTCTAAAGCCAAGGTCTAAGATCTACGAAAGCTCATTATCGCACTTTCAAAGTATGAAGCCCATGGGTGTAGGGGGAGTTTAATTTGGAAGGGGAAAGGGGTTATAAGTAATTTCATGGCATGCTATTAAGACTTACTGCTAAACCCTAAGAAATAAAAATATTGTAAAATTTATAAAATAGTGATGGAACTTCATTTATTTAAGAGAGGAAAGAAGCAAGTCTCAAAAAAGTTTTCAGGGAATTTTTAACCTCCTTTACTCCAGTTAATGTTAAAGAATTGAATGCTCCTATAAACTGTTTATAGTGGTCATCATTTGGGGAGTTTTTGAAAATGATAATCTTTTAACAAGAATAGTGCTCACTTCCCCAATTTTTAAAAAAATATGAATACTCCTAGGTACTATTTGGAGTAGTTCTTAATCGGAAAATATTTAAACATTTTGATATTTCTAAAAGCCATTTAAAAAGTGCTCACTCACAGGATTTGTTTGAAAATAAATGAAATTCGCTAGGGGTGTTTCTTTTAAAATTCGGTTGCCTCTAGAATCAATTTAAAATTATACTTGCATGGATATATTTTTAAAATCAAGTGTCTCTTAAAGCTATTTTGGGGTTGTCCTTCCTTGAAACTTTTTGAAAAATGAATGCCTCTATTATACAGAGGTGGATAAACGGCCCATAAATACAAGCAGGGGTTGAGCGTAAAAGTACCATTGCATTGCAGGGGTTGAGGAAAATATTAATTACTTGTACATTTTTGCTTAAGTTATCATAAATATTTGAAGTTAATGATGTCACAAAAGGGGTTGAACCTAGGCTGTTATTTCACATTTATACAAAGAAGCTGCATCTGCCTTAGAAATAGAAACTCCGGCATACTTGATCAAAATACGTACACGCTGCCAAAATACGTTTGCTCTATCTAGTGTAGAGAAAAATTAATGGAAACGTTTTTAAATTTGAAAGATGTACTTTTGTATCAATTTTCTATGTAATTTTTTTCGTTATTATGTACTATAACAAGCTAAAGTGAAAATTAATGACATACGGAGAGGATTGAAAACAACACTATCAGTAATGCATGTTTAAAAACAAAGTTTCAACGACTTGTTTAGATCAATAACCTTGAAGTTGCTTGAATGTTAATTACTTATTTATTTATTTTTGAAAAAGTTGTAGTTTATTAAACATGTTTTTTTAAAGGATGCTTAAAACAATTTCCTTTGAGCTAAGGCGAGGCTTACTTTTTATATATTTTTATGTTAGTGACTAGTTTAAAAAAAATGTTATGCCCAAGTCTATAGTTACTATTAAACATATTTGAAAGAGCTTATAGAAGTATATATAGTTCGAGAATTTTCTTCCAAGTTTTAAGTGCAGGGGTTGAGTAATTCATAAATCTCCGCCCCTGCCTTTCTATAAGTTATTTTAAGTTTGACACAAGGCCTTATTTAGTTTTAATATTTAAAGTAGGGAGGGAAGTGTTTGAACCCCATAAGCCCCCGTTATTCTTTTGCCCAAGTCGTCACTTATCTCTATCTTGAGCTAGTTCCATAAGATTATTAAAAATAATTATTTTATAATCTATAACCTTAGGTTAGGTTCAGATTGCCATCTTATTTTCTGAACAGGGTAACAGAGGCATGAAGAGGTGGTAACGATGGAAAATGTTGCAAAAATTTAATGGAAAATTGAAGGGGAGGGATATCAATCTAAGACACAATTGGGAGTAAAATTCAAATTAATTAGAAATTTTAGGGTACATTCTTTATCTATCTAGACTTTGCTTAAACGGACCATGTGAGGACGTCACTTATTTGGCCGTCTATCGCATAATGTTATTGGACCTTTATTAAAATGTATGTTGGGCTCTTTGTATTCTGTACCGTAAACCTGTGTCAAAAGTAAACTAAATTAATACTGATAATTGATTTACTGTATGTGTATAATTTTTCTTAATAGACGAACTTATGACATAACTGAGAAATGGAAGATAAGTATTTTTCTTTAATTTAGTTTTAAATGCGAAATTCAGCTCGTATTTAAATAGCATCAATAAACTAGGTAGGCAAAATAACACTCAAGATTCCTTCAAGAAATTGCAGCAAGTAGTTTTTAATCAGAAATAAAAAATATACATTTGTCTGCAATTTTAGAAATAAATAGCAAAGTTCATCATTTTACTCTAAAAAAAGAAAAAGTTTAAAAAATTCACTAATCTGAAGTGCAGCAAGAAACTGAAAAAATAATAAATACTAAGACATTCAGTTATTTATGATGACAGATTAACTATACCATTTTTAGAATTGTTATTCTTAGTTAAGGTGTTGATACCGAAATGGAAAGTGAAAGTGTGCACCCTGGTGATATTCCTAGCACCCAATCAAATGATTCTGACATCAACATAGATGAGTCTCACTTGGGATCAATGTGTAAATTAGAAGATTATGCCATTGACAAATTTGAAAATACTCAAAAATCAAGTGAATCAAACTCATATCCAATTAAAGTTGAAAATATTCTATGGGAACCATCTTATGCTCAAAATGATACACTCGGGTATGAAGAACACAATATTTCAATGCCATTAATTCATGGGTTTGAATTTAAAACTGAAAATGACTATAGAAGTGAAGAAACTAGTTCAATTTTGGATATTTCACATTCCAATAGATTCACTGCTCATATCCAAGAAGGTTGTAAGGCTCCATCACTAGAGAATGATTCTGAATCGGGAAAGGAAGGAGAAAGTACTTATTTAGAGTTGAAAACTGTTCCATACGTTACATATCCTCGGACGCTTTTTGATGAAATGGATCCACATTTCAGTAATGATGCAACATCATCAGTTAAAGCAATATCAGAGGCTTCGGATGATACATCAAGTTTTTGTGAGGAAACCGGCTTTTACACTTCACACACACCTGAGGAAGCTGTATTTCCTATCGTGAAACAATCTGATTTAGACTCACAATACATCCTTCCAGATTTAGATCAAAGTCTAGATCGTATGCGATCTAAATGTGAATCAAATAAACCTAGCTTGAGAAATGATGGCACACATAATGTACAGAGGAAAATACTGTCAACTGCTGATGTCCAAGTTTGTCGAAAGGTTGGAATTGAACCAAAATTGACAGAAGATGGTAAATCACAGGGAAATCTCACAACAAATGGTCTTGTAAGTTTAAAATATTTTTATTTTATACAATCTTGGGGCTAAATTGCCAAAACTAAAACATAGGCCCTTAATTAACATATTCATGATTGATTAAATATACATTAGACAAGCTGTTATAGCTGTTTAAGTACGGTTGTAGCTCCATCTAAATATCAATTCTCCTGGATAGCTCAGTGGTAAGAGCATTGGCCTAATAAGCCAAAGGTTCCGAGTTTGATTCCTGTGTCTAGGTGTCATTTTTCAATTTAAAGAATATAAAAGATTTAATTCAATTAGGCAATATATATATATATAAAAAGTTAAATCTAGACTTAGGAATAACCTATACTAATGCAGAACCTTTTTCTAAACACACTGTTAATAGTAACTAACAATCCAAGTTTGGCCCTTGTGCAAGGACATCACTTATTTTTAATACTGCGTCTTACTACTTATTCGTTTGTGCTATATACAAGTAGGTAGGGGCATACTATTATGTTGATGTGTTAGTGATTAGGAATATTGAATTTAGATGAAGTGTGCCCAAATATGTGTTGAAGGAGAGTGAAAAACCATACAAGGAAAACCACCTGTTGGTACACCTGTCCAGGATTTGAACCTGGATATCCCTGGCAGCGGCAGTCAAACCTTTTGCTAGAGTTGCTCCAAATCTTTTTTAGCTGACTCTATCCTTGGTAGATCCCATACCTTCCTTATTATTTGAGATAGCTATAAAAGAAAAATTATTGTAAAGTCTCGTTTGATATTGTAACACAACATGTTGGGGCTGTTGGCCAACATGTTGGTGTTGGGAGAGTCGGTCATAGCCAACAAGTTGTGCTGCATTGTGTTGTCATTTATTTAAGATCATAAACAACCAACCCAACACTTTGGCTGAGTTGAGAGGTTCTGCCCAAGCACTATCAAGTCGAGTCAGTCTACCAGCCTTGGCAACGTACGCGTTTTATTTTCAGATGAATTTAAATTTAACATTGAGGTTTAGTCCTACTTAGTTTTGTGATCATGGAGGGGAACAAGGCTAATACAGTTAAACTAATTGATTTATATCAAAAGTATTCTGTTCTTTGGAACGTTACATGTGTGCAAATCTATCAAATCAACTTTGCAAATATAGGTAATTCATTAGCCTCATGTACACACCTTCAATTCGATGTTTGGACAAAAAAAATTTCAAACCTCCCACCGTTTCTTACATTTTGGTTTTTTCTGCAAGAATACACTTCCTGTCAACACACTAAATGAAGAAATGGCAAGTAAAACGTGGCTACCCATGGCTAGAAATGTGTAGATTGATTAAAAACAAGTGGAGGACCAAGGATGTTTGTCGAACAATTTGGTGACAATAAACACAGCTTACTTTTACTCATACATATCTCCCAACATGTTGGGTCCAACTTGTTACATAATAACCGAGGCTTAACACTGACTTGCTTCAATGGCCTAGTGATCAAAGCCAAGGCATATTTCTTGCATATATTAGACAGGGAGATTAAGGTTTGAATCTCAGTCTAGTGTAGCCTACTGAGGGCGGTTTTTCACTCTCCCTACACACACATGTGGGTACGCCCCCTACACTTCCTCTAAAGTCAATCTTTCTTCATCTCTAACCTCCATCGTGGTTCGGATTCTACGTTAAACTGTAGATCCTCCATCTCATCTCACAATCACCCTATCATTACACATTGTTTATTTTCAGGTTGCCAGTCGTACTTCATCGCAAATGGTGTCCAAGAAAGAGCTAGCATTAAAAATATTGGAACGTTGGAAGCTCATTAATCCGATATCGGTCACTCAAGAACAACTGTCGGCAAACTTCTTTGCTTGTCGTCTCAAAACACGCCTAGCAAGTCGGTAAGTACAATAGGGCTAAATAAAACCATGACTTGCCAGATATTCTTCATTTGGAACTACATGTTTTTATTCTAAATATGTAGTGAAATTAGTCACACTCTTGGACATAATGCAGTTTAATCTACCAGGCTTATATTAATAATCATGTGTCAAGCCTACATATTTTAGTTTTTAAATTGGAAATTCTTAATTCATGTGTGACAGTAAAAAATACCACAAATTAAAGTACTTTATATGTGAGCACATAAATAAAATAACATCATCACCATTTATACTTTACACTGGCTAACCTACATCATTATTTTAAATCCAACTTTGAAATAACCGTATACTCTTTGAACTTGATCTATTGATTATTAAAGGTCAACCTCAGTGGTCTTGTGGTAAAGTGGTTGTCTCAGGACCTGATGTTTTTGAGTTCAAACCCAACTAGGTTCAACTGATTTTTCTCGTGCAATACAAATCAGTAGCACAACTTCCTTCAGAGGAGAAGTAAAGCCGTCGGTCTCATGTCTATTGTGGCATGTAAAATAAACCTGGAAAGTATGTGGAAATACCTTTCCCGGCAAAACTAGTAGACCCATTTGCTCTTGCTCATAGAAATTTTCATAGGCTGATATAATCATTGTATTCAGAAAGTGCATGTTAAATAAGCCTATCTAAAATAATAAAATATTATTAAAGTGTTTTAATTTTTTGTTTAAGCGTGCATTTGTATTTTCAATTGTAAAATTATTATTTCCCGTTGGGTCGCATGGTCTAGAGCAGCGGTTCTCAATTTTTTTTTTTTTAGATTGGGCCACCCCTGGACCATGACTAAAAGTTTAATCTAACTCCCAAGTTAAAAAAATATTTCAAATTATAGGTTTAAAAAAAATTATGACCACATTGTATATTATTGATCTATTTAATTTAGTGGAAAAAAATATCTGTAATCAAAATATTTGAAATGTGACAAAGCTATTTAGAGAGAATCCAACTGTTATATATAGCCTTAATATTATCTCTTATTGAGAATCATAATGATGAGTTTTTAAAAACATAATTTTACCTAAAAAAGTCTGTAGAAAAGCTGTATACATTTTCTTAAAAAAATAAAGGAAAAAATTAAACCTAAACACGATATTTTTAAACAAAAATTTGTAATTGTAACTCTGGAGCTGATATATTATGAATCTCAAAGTTTTTCAGTGAGAGGGGTGTGACTGCATGGCTTGGCACTACTTTTGATGTCTGGTTGTCCAGTTGAATTTTTCAAGTGGAGGCCCGGCTCCAAATTTAGCCTATTGTGGTAGTACTTATTTTTTTAGATACACCATGAATGAAAAACCACTCTCACAAAGATATGTGGTTGATAAAGGCATCATAAGCTCGACGACATGGTCAGCGATATGAGGAAACTTGTTCAGCCTTTGCAACTAAAAGTCTGCCAAAGAAGTTTTCTTGAGACTGGATTTGAGGACAGTTCAATAGTTTATTTTGTTGAGAAGAAGTTTGGTAGACTGGAGTTTTCCACAGTAGAAAAAGGGTCTCACATCCTGAACTCACTCCCTAAATTCCCAGGAAAATATTCGCCAAAGTCTTCAATCAGAATTTTCTTTTTTCCTTCATATCATCCAATATTTGAATCCTCCTTTCTAAGCTCCTTTTGCCCCTCAACCTTGGGTTCTGTGCTGTCATGCAAAGACAGTTCCCCCTAAGGATGTGCGTGATCCAGTTCTCTTTGTACCAAAGAATCACATCCAAAATTATTACATGCCAACAATTAAACAAACCACTTTATTTTCCCACTGAAAAATCTCAAAATTAAATGTTCTTAAATTATAATTTGTATCTTAATGTAGAAAACTTTAAATTTCTGTAAGCCTATTAAGCCTATTTCATTAAATTATTTCTAATGTGGCCACAGTTGGGCAAACCCTCAGAATCTTGTGATTGGTTGGCTAAATGTTATATTTGTTTGTCCACTGAAGTTGAATATTTTTAATTCATACCGGTATTTGAAATGTGCATTCCAAAAAAATAGTTATTCATAACAACGATTTTGAACATATTTATCAGTTTCATGCTATATTTTGATTTTTCATTGAGGCATCCAAGAAGTGAATAGATTATTAAAAAATAAAGATATTTTTGTCATTCTGACTTTGGTTATTTTTGTACAAGTATTTTCTTTTGTCCCCCCCATATAGGCTGCCACCAGTCCATATGAGACCCACCTTTGAAGATTTGGTGCATTTTCATAGTAATAAGTTGGAAGGCACAGAAAGTTTCTCGAGCAATGTTCCCACGCCACAGGCCAACCAGCCGTGTGAAGTTGCTCCTGAAATGGAGGACACTTCTTGTAGACTCTCTTCAAACACAATCACTAAGACGGCTCAACACTCCAGAAAAACATGGGGGCGTACATCAAGCAGAAACATACCTAACGCGAAGCCTAAAATGCCGAAGAAGGTTTCATCGTGCGGACTGGATGTGAAGTCTGAGTGTGAGCTGGCCCTCCAGCAGTTGCAGCAACTGACAGAACGCGCCATCCAACGTAAGCGAAGGTCAGGAGCCACGATATCAACACCACACAAAAAACTCGGTGAAATAAGAAGAAAACAGAGAAACGGTGGTAAGGCTTTAAATAATTCCAGCTCTTTTCGATCCAAGCTAACACCCAAACAAAGATCAGTTTCTGTGTCCAACTCGGGGGCTAGTTGATAGTATTTCATGGTTAAGATGCTAGTATATGATACTATCAAACAATTTAAAACCTGGTGAAACATTTGGTACAGTACCTGAAGCTCTGTTTTATTCACTAATGAACTAATTATAGTAATGTTGATAGTGAATAAGTTATGAGGATGAGTCAAAGGTACTTTAAACTTTTAACCTGGAGGGTAAATAGAAAACGTTAGCAATGAATGAAAGTTCACTAAATTGTTTTATTTTATTGTGGGCCAATCACATAATCGCCAAGCCCCCGAAGAAAAAGAACAGTTGAACATTTTCGGACTTAGAAAACTGCAACATATTATGAAATTGTTTCTGGATTCGAGGGTCAGTGCTTTATTGATTATATTTTCAAATTCTTTATTATTCTGATATATATGTTTTACCTTGATGTATGAGTCTGCCAGAAAGTCCAACCAAGGATGCATAGTTGAGTATTGGCCTGGATGATCGTTTACGCACTATCAAGTCGGCCCCTATGGGTAGTCTGTCTATGTTAAGTAACCAACCATTCTTATATGTTTGGTTCATTTATTTTCTCAAGGGACATCCTTAAATTTCGTAAAGGCTTTTTTTTTACAAGACAAGGAAAGAATAGGGGCGGAGCCAGAAACCATCCTACGTAAGGTTTTTTGATCATTATATATAGTTGGTGAGACAAAATTTTAAAATAATTATTTTTGGTGGAAAATAAATAGGTAAATTAATTATAAAATTTAATTTACATTTCATTTACGTAAAATGTGTTACACCTAATTTTACTCTAAATAAAGTATTCTAAAATTTCATGGCACTATGTTACTTGCTTTATTACCAATCCTTATGTCTAAAAATAACTAAACAATTAAATTTATTTAATTTACCAAATAATGGGGGGAAAAAAACTCAACATAGAGGAAAGGTGACAGAAAATCTTACGATCCCTTATGGGGGGGCGGGGAGGGTGCGAGTCAAAAATAATTAAATAAAACCTTGTGTAGTTCAAGGATGGCCCCCAAGTGCCAGATTCAGGTTATTTGGTGTCCAATGTACATGCACTGAGTATCCATTCAATTAAAACTCAAATCTAGATATGGGTTTTACTATATTTCTCAAATCAGAATCTTAAATTTTCTTTCGAATATTGAATCCTAATTTGAATCCTTTAATTAAAAAAAACATATAAATTAGGTAATCAAAATATTTAAAATGGAATTTTAAAAAAGTTGTTAAAGGTTTGGTATCACTGGCAAAAGCTATTTTGTTTATTATATCTGTTAATTAATAGAAACTAAGAGAACCCTTTTTAAATAAGTAAATAATATGAATACAATTTTGTCCCCCTCCTTTTTTTTTTAATGAATTAGCTATTTTCCCAAATTCACAAGGCTATATAATTACTGTTAACAATTGCTTACAATTGTAATTTCAAGTCAAGGTGTTCATAATAGTATTCTGGCTCTCTTTTTTGAGAATTTTACAAATTTTGAATCTCGAATACCATAGGATTCAAGAGATTCAGGAAATTCAAAGTTTGAGCGTCCCATCTCCACTCAAAACTAATATTGACTAAACCTGTTACTTTTTACTATTTCAAGAGTTTTATTGCTACCAACACATTTCATTTGTAGTTAAAGTTCAAAATACCCTGCTCAGTGTTGCCCATTGATTTAAAAAGAAATGTTTTTTTGTATTTGTTCCCCTAGTACTGCGCCCTACTACTCTACTAGGTACCCGTTTGGGCTATACACTTAAAAACTATTTAATGATATGATATGGTGAAAAGTAATATAAAGTAGATACAATCATCAAATTTGGTATTTTATCAGTCAAGGTGTTACATAAGTAACATAATTTTTAAAATGGAGCATAAATTAATAACATTAAATTTCAACAGACTGACCAAATTTTTTATTTGCATACCCAAATTAAAGTACTTTATCATCATCATCATCATCTCTTAACGTCATCTAGGCAAAATTAACTCAAGTTAATCCATCCCACCTAACCAATGTAAACATTATTATGCCGAGGCATATTAAACAACATTAAAGTTGGGGATAAATGGACATAGCTTTCACCTTCCAAAATTCTTGTTATATTTTCTGGTATTATTCATGAATCAACAAAAAGTTTAGTTCAGTATAGCCATCCTGTGCTGATTCTTTTGTTTGGTTTTTCATAAAATTTTATGGCAATTTTTTGTTCTAACCTGTAGTTTTATGAATTTGGAGAATTTATGATAGATAAAGATTTAAAAGATAATCTTTGATCCTAGTAATATATTTTCATTTTGGTTAATAATCACTATCATTTTATTAACCTGAGCTGGAGCTCGAACTGTTGAAGACCCATTTATAATTACAGTACAATTACTTACAATTACATAATTTATATAGGCTTATTAATAAGTTTGTGTTGAACTATATGTTTTGAAAACACATCTAAGAAGCTCAATTCTTTTATTAATTTCACTAAATTTAATTTATTATTATTATTTAGCATCACGTCTTAGTACCGGTTCAATTTATACGCTTAAGTACTAATTACGTTAATAGATTAAGAATTGGGAAGGTTGAATTTCGAAGAAGTGAACCTGTATTTGCGTGGAATGGAGAGTGGAATTCCATTTAGGAAAACCCACCTCCAGTTCACCCGACTGAGATTTGAACCTTGATCTCCCCGTCCTCGGAAGTCTAGCTCAAACCCATACTAGCACATTATCCAACTATGCCACCAAGACAGGTGAATTTAAATATTCAACTGATTCTTAACCTGAGTGATTTAAAAAACTTGAGAGATTTTGGTTCTCGATGTTAACAAAATGCATTTTCTAGATATGGCAGCCTTAACACGAGACGGTTTTATAGGATTTGTTCTATAACACATTTAGCCTACATCAGGCCACAAATAATACCTAAAACATTAAATACTAGAAAAAAAAGGCAAATAAATTATAAGAATGTTGATGTTTGTAGCTTAGGATTTTTTGAAATTATGTGACCAATGTAATGAACGAAAAAAACTCCCATCCAAAAGGTTATGTCTGGAAATTTTTTAAATGTTATCTGGGAATTTTATAATAAAAGTTTTCACTGTTGACGGCAAAAAAGTTTTTTATTTTCTAAATTTACCGTTCTAGTGTGACATTACCATGATGTGTATTGTGAAATTGATCTGTCATTTAACAAAGTAATATGTAAGCCACCCACTTCGGTGGTCAAATGGTTGGTCCAAGGCATCACTTTCGCTATAAACTGGCCTAATAGACTGACATACGGAGAGATCTGAGTTTGAATCCCGAAAAGGGTGTTTTTTTCCTAAATGATTTTCCACTCTTCCTTTACACAAATGTGAGTATACTTTCTCTAAATTCAACCTTCTTCTGCTCTAACACATTACCATAATTAGTTCACATGAGTTTAACCTGAATAATTAGTAGACTCTTGTGAATGTGAGGAATGCCAGGCCTCCACCGTGGTTCGGATTACACGTTAAACTGTAGGTCCTACATTTCATCTCACAATCATCCTACAATTACACATTAGCGTAAGTGCGTATAACCCGAACGGGTAGTAAGACGCGGTGCTAATAATAATAATAATATTAATTAGTAGACAAATATATATATATATATATACATATATATATATATATATACCAATTATTTGAATATGATTATTTAAATGAATTATCAACACCAAACATTTCAAAAAATTTGAATGCTGACTTTTTTTCTATACATCAAATTTGATGCAAAAATAAAATGTTTAAACCCCTCTGATCTTAAAATACTCAAAAGATTTGAGGGTTAAAAAAATATCAAATTCAAATATGGAACCCAAATAACTGTCCACAATTTCAACACTGCCAGAACAAGCTATAGGCTAGCGTAATTTCAAGTGTGACCAGTCATTATATATAAACAATCTAGATCTAAATCATGTCAAGATCCTGGTTTAAAAAATCAATATGCACACTATGAACAATTATGGTCAATGTTTATTAATGTTGAACTGATATATTTATTTTGATATGGCTTATTAGTATGAATAGGCCCCCTCAAATTCTTGAATATCCTGAATCCTTAAGGATATTAAAGATTTGAGGATTCAAGAAAATTTCACATTCTTAAATATTTTTATATTTTCCAAGTGAAATTAGTTTTGGAGCTCTAATACTGCAGAACCAATAATAATTATTGGATGAACTTAACAACCAGACTCCAGACCAGTAATTTAACACTTAACTTAATGTATGATTGTTATAATAAATGGATTATAAGAAAAAATGTTAATATTTAGTTATGATATGTATTTTCTATTATATTTATATCTACTCTTATGTTCATAATTTTTTTTCGCGATTCAGATTTGGAGGTAAATTAAAAATTCAAATTATAGATTTGTAAAATAGTGAATTCACCCCACTATAAGTTTAGGCCCACTTTATGAAAACATAACATTTTTAGTGTTTGTTTTTAATCTTTACTAATTATTGTACATAGCTACATAGTACAGCAGTAAAGGATTTTAATTTAGAGTTATGTAAAATAAAAATCAACCCATCTTTAATAATATATACCTTTTGATATTTATTGATTTGATATGTTGATTTTTACAAGTTACCTATTATAATTAATTTGCAGTAATATGTACATATTTCTGTATTAGGTTGAAATGTATTTTAAACAGTTTAAACAAAATTTACTCTTTATTTTTATATTGTTTTTACTAGTAAGGTAAAGATTAAAATTTCCCCTTCTAAACAATGTAAAACAAATACATAAATATTTTTTAAACCTGTAAAACAATATATCAAAATAAATGCGACCCATTGGATGCTTGCCTTTTACTTTGATCATCTTTAGGATTCCTACTACATTCAAAGATCCTTTCAGGAACTTCGTCTCCTTACCACTGGCTCAAGATGCAAGTTCCTCAAGAAGTTAGTTGACTGAGTGTAAAAGAGATTTTGGCTTTAATCTTTGATTCATATCCCTTCCCATTTCACTGTTCATTAATTGTGTTTTGCTCCGCCTCTCAATTGGCTTAGTACTTTTTTTTCTCGTAGTTTAACTGTTGTGTTTATGAAGCTAACGAATGCTTGTTTGTCAACGTGCTATATGATGATACCAATAGTGTAGCTAACAATTTGAATGTCCTTACCATAAAATAATATATTTATGATACGCTTGAGCAGTCTCTTCTTTCTCTCAGCGCAAAAACAATTTACTTTCTTAGGGGGGTATAAGACGGTTACATTTATTTTACAGATCATTTATAAAATAGTTTTTTTAGCACTGCTTCTTCTTACCCATTTTGGTTGTATGATTATGTACTAATTTAATAGTTTATGGGATTAGGAACGTTATATTTAAATGAAGTGTACTCACATTTGCATAGAGGGAGAGTGGAAAACCATTTTGGAAAAAAACTCAGTACATCAATCCAGATGCTAACCTTTATCTCCCCATCATAAGCGGTCTAGTCTACTGTGAGAGTAGCACGTTAGACAATGTGGCCACTGAAGCGGGTTGATATATAAAAGCGTTACATTATAGAACATGCTTTAGGGTTTTATTTGAAGAAAGTGGTGAAATCTAGAAGGTGAATTTACACATGCCGAAGCAGTTAGTCATTGTATAGTAAGAAGAAATAAACTCCACACTTAGGTTATAGCATTGATGGGTTTTTTTTCCTTCTAATTAATAAAGCAGCTTTGGTAAGAAATTTGTCAAGAGTTTCAAGGTTTATTCCTAAATATTTTTGACATGTTAAGTGTTCGTTTTTGTAATCACATATATCTACAAATAAGAAAATGTTATATAATGTGATAACGCACATTTTATCAAAGGTGGTGTCAATCCTTTTATTAAATATTTTATAAAATAATTTTTTTTCTTTTATAGAATAAATATGACTATGTTATACTGTCCTTATAAATGTGTTTTATTGGCTATAAACATTGACTATTATACTTTACCTCTAAACCTGACAAAATTAACAGAATAAACTACTTTTAGGTTTTTATCAGAATTAACTTATCTATCATATTAGTCATTATCATTATCATCATTTGTTTCCAGCATACGGCCAGGTCAGCTTAGTGCCTCCATCTTTATCCTTCCAATATTCTTCTCTCATGTACACACTTTCTCTCGTCTGCTCCTCCCATCTCTTTCTTGGCCTCCCGTGCGGTTATACGAGTAATTACATTAAAATGTTGTGTAGGCTTCTTATTTTATTTTAAACATTTGCTATCTACATAGTATTTTTACAAATCAGTTGCTTTTACTGGCAACAAAAATGTCATGAAATACACTTGACCAATGTAAAATAAAGAAATGTAAGTGGTAGGGAAAGAAGCTAACCCGGAAAGAAATTAGTTAGAATTTTACAAACCCAAGCCAGCTTTATCATTTCTTCATACATCCCCATCTTGTTTTCAATATTCCTGCTCACATATGTATTTAGTAATGAATAAAATGATAAAGTATTAGGAAAAAATGTAGAACACAGATAAAAGAAAATACACTAATACAAATTTACACACACTTCAATATTTCGATGCTATTAAAGCACCTTCCTCAGGAAACACCTTCCTTGAAGTGTGTGTAAATCTGTGTTAGTGTCTTTTCTTTTATTTGTGTTCTACTTTTTTCCTAATACTTTATCATTTTATTCATTACTAAATGTTTTTGCTCAATGCACTTTTTTCATACATATTATTTTAATGCTAACATATGTATTTATTCTTATTATGAAGGATTATATAAAAAAAGTAATTTTATATTCATTATTGTTTCCAGCCTATGGTCTGGCTAAGTCTTTTATTCCGGGCATTTATTCTCCATTACCGGCTTGGTAGGCCTGTCGTAGCTTCATATGACTTATAATCTATCTTAAGACTAGGACAGGCACAACATCCAGTCCATGGACATTAATTTATAAATGTGAAAGGGTAAACCCATATTCCATCAATGATACATTTTCCTGCCACGCCGGAAATCGAACCCGGCATCCTTAGCTCAGTAGGTAGACATGCTACCCACTGAGCTAAGGTGTCTGATCAGAAAATAATTATGTATAATATTATCTTAACTTCTTTTTTACACCACATCTCAGTACTTGTTCAAGTTATACATGTACATTACTCAAGCTAAGCAGCGCTAAAAAAAAGAAAGAAAAATTTGGTATTTTATAATAAATGTACCAACATTTGTGTAAAGAGAAAGTGTAAAACTACCCTCGGTGAACGTTATTGGGATTAAAACCCCAATCTTACAGTCATTGGAAATCTATTGTAACACTAGTAACATGTTAGACCATACGTGTATAGTACCTTACTGTGATGGCTAGAATACTGTGCATTAATTAACAGGTAAGTTAACTTGTTTCTACCAAAATCTAACCTATTTATCTTTGCATGCTGGATCTATTGCCCATCACTTATATCTTGCGGTTTTCATAATTTGATCTCATTTGGGTGGTTTTCCCTAAATGGTTTCCCACACTTTCTCCACACAAATATGGGTACACTTCCTCTATATTCAACCATACTCATCTTTAACCCACTAACATAATTAGTACCCGCCTCGATGGTGTAGTTAGCTAATGTGCTAGTCTGGTATCGAGCTAGACTGCCGAGGACAGGGTGATCGAGGTTAGAATCTTGCTCGGGTAAACTGGGGGAAGAGGGTGGTGGTTTCCTAAATGTTTTCC
>CABFVX010004186.1:0-14419 GCA_902151425.1 Timema shepardi | reverse complement strand
CAAATTCGGGTTCACTTCCTCTGTCCAAACTTTTCACTTTATAACACATTAACGTAATTAATACTTAGGAGTATAACCCGAACAGGTAGAAAGATATGGCGCTACTCTTTTTTTAATCTTAACATTTGTTAAAATATATGTTGCAATTGTATAACTACACTTCCCTCCCAAAGAGTTAAGCTTTCAGATAATTTTTTATATCAACATACACATTATTTTTGGGGATTTTATAGATATTTTGGTTTTTGGCATGTCAAGGAATGTGTAAGATTGGGTGAGCTGACTTTAAAATAACAAAACACTAATCCAACAAGTTTTAGTTTATTGACCATATTATTCTTGGATTACATTGTATCAAACTGTAGTTAAATTGAGTGTACTATTATGCTTACATCATGTTGGATGTATCTGTATGTAATATCACAGTTTCCATGATCATTTACAAAATATCAAACAATATTCTGTAAATAGAGAACAAATTCACACAACACTGTTTATATATCAGGCACAATAGTTTTTTTTTAAAATACAACCATTTAATCATGTTGCTTTTAAAAAGTATAAAATAAAGTAATGTTTTTATTGTTGGCTTGTGTTTCAAAATTTTGCCAGTTCTGGCAATATTATTTTAGTTCCAAATTCCATTTAATCACACAAACTAATATAAAGTCATTTGGTTTTTGTAATTCAGGTGTTTATGTAGTTCTTTATCTTATGGGCTAGTAGACATAAAAGTTGCAAAGCATTTGCTTATTGAAAATTATAGTTTAAATTAGGAGGGATAGCCACCACACTTACGTGGGTGATGCTGGAGTAGAAATGATTGGGCTAACACAATAACAAACACAAAAAGGCATTTTAAAAACAAGCTTTATGAACATTCAGCCCGAGTTTATTTTTCATACCTGATGAAGATCCCTGTGGTAGTTGCCTCATCTAAAAACGCCGTAAACTTTATATCCTTAATACTCCTTAGGACCGTATGAATTTCAATTCTGTACGCCCTTTGTGTGTCCTTAATCACGTGATCTTGTGTTAGCCAATGGAAAATTATAACATGTAAATTGTCGAAATAAAAATTTTCCACAAATTCAATAAACACAATCAATATATTAAACTTAATTTTTTGTTTAGTGAGTTTAGTTAGTTGACCATTCCAATTTGATTCACTCCCAATAGCCATCAGTAATGACAGTTTTAAAGAAAACTAAAGTTGATCTAACTTCACTGAAGTTCTAAGCATCACGGACCTTACAGATTAGTACTTTGGGGATAGAGAAATCTGTTACAATGGGATTGATAACTTCTTATGAACTGCAGAACTTACGGATCGGGATTCTGTGTACTCTGGAGTCAATAACTTCCTACAGACTACGGACCTTACAGATTGGAACTCTGTAGACAAAGCATTGTGTTGCTGTGTAGTCAATTTCCTCTTACAAACTACGGACCTTATGGATCAGGAATCTATGGACAGAGCGATCTGTTACTTTGGAGTTGATCTCTTCTTACAGAGTGATGACTCTATGAATACAGAGTATGAAGCTGGGGCTTTAATCTTTTATCAACAATTTCTACTCCAGTTTTATCCAAGCAAGTGGGCTGGCTCTCCCTCTTAGTTTTAATCATGACTTATCTAAGGCTCTACCGAATAACCTTATATTGAAAACTAAAAACTATTCTTGTAATTGATAATTACCTCTTCTATAACTTGTCTCACACTTTCCAACAAGGTCAAATAGTTGCTCATTGCACTGCTCCGCAAAAAAAGAAAACTAGGTAACCCAATTTGCGCTAGTCACACTAACAGCAACCATTTATAATCACATCAATTATTCCTTACAATTAATTTATGCATTAAAACATTCCAATTTTCAACATTTATAATCTATTATAAATTACTATTTCCATTTCAAATGGTTTCAATTAAAATATCTCTGAATAAAAATATACATTTGAAATATTTTTGACAACGTTTAATAACAACCAACCATTAAAATTATTGTTTTTGTGGGTGTGTGTACCACTCTGTTGTTAATTTACACCCCTTGTATTTTATAACCCCTCACATGTTCTTAAAATATCTAATATATTTTTGTATAATAAATTTAATTGAATCAAACAAATATCTGTTGCTATTCATTAACATTTATAAACAAAGTAGATTAAATATTTGAAATAATCGATTATTAAAAATGCTGTAAAAATCAAGAAAAAAGTTTTTTCCTACATAACCCACCTTCAAGATATTTTTTTTAAAGTTCTAAACCATTGTTTTAAATAATAAAGGACAATTAGATTCTTATATTTATACCAAAACATGTGTAACTTTGTAATCAATCTATGTATAAAAATTTTATTGTTAGAAAATGTTTAAAAAAATGACACCAGAGAGCAGATTCTTACCCCTTATTGAAGTTACATTAATTAATTCAGGCAATTTAATCTACTTTAGTTTTCAACACATTGACTTTTCAACAACTTAAAATTATCCTTGGTTACTCAATGAACTTATGATATTTATTTATATTTCTAAAATCTAAACGATTGTCAAAAACTGGTTATTATCACTGTTACTTTAAGGTTATAGCAGGGATATGAAAAGCTTTGAAAAGTCAAAAGGTCTTCAATATCATTTGCATCCTTACAAACATTCCTAAGTGAACTAAAATCTTCGACAATTGTTTAGGGGTACAAATTATTCTAATCAAATACCGAATATTTTAAATTTTGCATTTTAATTGTTTGATTACAATTATTTGTAATGTTTTTAGCCCTAGAGTTGGATCATTTAGTTTGAAATGCAATGTTTTGACTGATTCTTATAGAGAAAGTGGCTGACTTGCCAACTGTTGCTAGTTTTTACCAAAGTTTTAAATTGTATGTTGCATAGAAATGTGGCTATATTTCTTCTAAATACTACCGTCCTAATCCTTACCACATTAGTTTAAATATGTGGATAGCCATACAGGTAGTAAAACACGATCCAAAAACATAAAATTAAATGTTGTTAGAATATATAAATTTAGTGTTTTATTTTTATACCAATCAATACCTTTCCTTATAGCGGCTGTATCTATAATTTAAAGACGCTAAAGTTATAAAAAAAATCCAATCTTTGACTTTTCAAGTCTCACTTTGACTCCCTTTCAAATGTGTAAAAGTGAACCCCTCCTAGAATATAATTTCTCAAAATGCACAAGAAATTAGATTTGAATGTCCTTTATCAAACCTCTGCTCTTAATAATGTATTGTGGACTATCATAAATCATAGTTTCGTTCTTTTCAATGACAGTTTTACACTCTTTATGAGTAAATTCTGGTGCATATCATCAGCCTCATCACTTCTCATACTAAATTAATCTTGGTATTTTAAACTTAAAGTGATAGACTTAGAAATATATCATATGCTGATGCTATATTATATCCATGGTGTTGAGCTCCAAACGGCCATTTCTCCGCCTGTTAGGTTTCTTGTCGAGAAGCGGCAGAGCTTCTAGTTTGGCGGGTCGTCTGATGCTCTGCTCTGGAGAAATACTAAAACCATTACCTGGAAAAAATATACCAGATATTAAAGTTTATCTACTCACTGGCCACACTGTTAGATATTGTGAGGACTGGCGGCTATATGCTTGTAGCAGCACATGCTTATTGCGTTTTCTATGGTGGAAACACGACTCTTTAAAATAGTGCAGTGCTGCCAACAGCGGTGGAGAAGGTCCTAGTTCTTTCAAAACCCTTCTGATAGCTGATATACTTAAAAAAATGTGGGGTGGTTAAAAATTTACACTGTTATCCTATAGAGCGTGCCACTTATTGACTGACATAATTTGCATTAATTTTAAACTGCCAACCTAGTATTTTAAATATTTTCAAGACAAACTTTTCTTTTTTCACTTTTGACTTACATAGTTTTATACATGAAAGGTGATACAGGGAAAATGGTTAAGAACTTGTTTTGGTTAAGGCCTGTACTTTCCTCAAAGAGCCTAAATCAAGGAGTTAACACAATTTATTTTTAAAATGGAAATAATGAATTATTTAATCATTAAAATGTAACATGAATAAACATCTACACATCTATAGGTATGTTTTAGCTCTTGAAATGTCTGAGACTGTATAAAGATAACTCATGCAAAAAGTATTTTCTTCATTAAGTTTTTGCCCAAAAACTATTTTCCAAACAAAAGAGTCATTTTTTTTTGCTTAAATTTTTATTAGTTTAACTTTTACTTAAGTCTTACTATTTAAAAATGTGAGAATTTGAATTTGGATTTGACTGAAAATATGAAATTTAAATTTAAACAAATATATATATTTCACCCATTTAGTTTTCTGCTTCGCTCTCCAGCTTACTGTTATACAAATTGACTCACCAACTGTCAACACCTTAGCTCAGTTGGTAGCATATCTGTCTACTGAGTTAAGAGTCTCGGGCTCTCTGGGTTTCCCCTCCAACATTGATGAATTAAGAGCTGGGAGCTGGATGTTGTGTCTGTTCTATTCTAAGTTTATAAGTCTTGTTATTTTATAATCAGTTGGTTCAGAAAGTGCATTTAAATCCCTCAAACAAATTAAATGAAATTGACTCACCAATCCAGCCGGTAGAGTTAGAGCCTGACAGTCCAGTGCCACCGGTATTCTGCCCGTTGCTCCACGAGTTGTTGAGGAAACCGGTCCCAACCATGGAGGAATTTAGGTTCAAGTTGAGGGCATTCAGAGACGTGTGTAATCCATTTTGGCTCAGGCTGGCGTTCAGCATATTGTTATAGCCATTCACGTTCCCCCCGCCACCGCGATGTTTGTTAGTGTGGTCTACAATAGTGCAAAAATGGGTCGAGTTAAAAATTAAACTCACTTCTTTAAAACAAAAACAAAGGACTGTGTTGTGAACCTAGGACACATATATGTTGGCCACTCGTTTTAATCTGGAAATCATTAAAAAAAAGTGTTAATTAGGAAAAAAATCACTCAGTCAAGTGTAAATACGTCAAAGAAAACATGAATAGTTTTTTGCACGAATTTGTGTGGTTAGTGATTTGATTTTTAATAAACTAAACTGAGAACAAATAACAAATAGGTGAAACCCCTGATTTAACTGCCTTCCCACAATTCACACTCCCCACCCTTAGCGTGTATGTGTGTGTGTGTGCGTGATTTATATTTACCCTTCCACGTACTGAAAGCTTTACTAGCGTCCTCCCTGGCTCTGTTGAGAAGCTCCTCTGCTCTCTTGGGTTTGAAGTATGTGCCAGCTATATCTTCCTGCTCGCTTCGTTGTAGCTTCTGTGAGGAACACATCAAAATAAAAATCTTCGATTTGAAATATATTTTTATACAAAACCATATAATTTTTAAGTTTTAAGCAAATATATATATATTTTATGAAACTTTTTGAAACAGAAATTAATTGTTATGCTCTATGGTGGCCAGAGATTTCCTCTTTTCTCAATGTTTCTGTAACAATGTATATTATTTTAGCTTTACACTTTGGTAAAGGGTTTCTCAAACAATGTAAATTATTTCGTTTCACAAATCTTAAAAGTTTTTAGTAAATTTTAATATTAAAGAGAGAGAAAGTATGTGCGGTGCACCATACCATTTATTTTAATAGGTTGGAGACATTAAAATATAATATAGTGCAAACAAACAAAAAGTGTGGAAAGTGTGCGTGTTCATACCTGAACAGGCATTGGACATCTTGGTTCTATCTACTTTACCAAAACCTGGGATAATAGAGCATGTTTAAAAGGTCACATGCTTATGATGGTTGTAGGTCATGGGTTGGCAACCTGTGGCTCTTTGAACATGAAACTGCGGCTCTTTAACTTTCAAGCCCCATGTATAACAAGTACGACAACGTGAATATGGCATTTGTTTCAGCGCAAGCCACAAACACTTCTCAGTTTGATTTGATGTATTTTCTTCAATCAAATATTTTCAAACATAAATTATATTAAAAATAAAGCAAGAAACCGTCTGAACAATGCAATTCTGTCACCATGTTTTAAAATTAAAATAACGGATTACGCTCCAGTTGTTGGGTGGGAGACTTACTTTGGAAGTTTAGCAGCGAAAACCACATTGATTGTTACCTAATTGTGTGTTTGTTATTTTTTTCAGAATAAGTATTATTTAAACAAATGTTAAAAACACACAACTTCTTCCCAATCTATTTCCATTTCTTTATAATATTTCCCCCTTTTCCCCTCATCCAGATTGATCTGAAGTGCGATTCTTTCAATTCCTTTGCATTTTTAATGAAATATAAAATGGTTTGACTCATAAATAAGTTGATGGCTCCTGATGTAGTTGGTTCAAGATTAATTAACACAATTTACCCGCTTTGGTGGTCGCATGGTCTAAGGCACTACTCTCACAATAGACTAGACTGCTATTGACGGGAAGCTCATGGTTCAATCCCGGTCGAGTGTATAATGAGGGTGTTTTTTTCCTAAATAGTTTCACACTCTCTTCATGCAAATTTGGGTACATCATCCTGCCTCATCCCCAACCCAGTAGCGCAACTAGTACTGTGCCGTCTGCGTCACACCGAGAGGTTTGGTTGGAAGGTGTGCCGCTAGACGGCACGGCACTCGGTCTGAGGAGAGGATAAGACAGTGAAGTCGGGGTTGAGGTACGCGACGGACGATGAGAGAGATGAAAAAGATTGTATTGTGTAACGTGTTAAGACAGTTGATACGTGGATTCGAGGGTAACTGCCCACTTTAAGTTAAAATAAAACATGGTGAATTGTGACGGAGTTTGCTTTCTTTTGTTTTTATTGCCAGAGCGAAACGTTACCCAGTCACGTAAAATAAGAATTAGGGCGTGTTTACCAGTGACGCATCGGTAATTTGGGGTATCGGGGAAATGTACCCAGTGGTACCAAGAATAAGGGGTACAACATATGGTAGCAGGCCGTGGTTTGAGTGACAAAACGGCAACGAGAATTGCCGGAAATATTTAAAGTATTTAATTTCGCGAGTCAAGTGATGGAATACTCGCGGAGGGAAGATCACACGACAGCCCACAATCCGAGAGTCAACAAGGAGCGCGCCAAAGGTGGAGGTCAAATGACGTCCAGACTGTCCACACAAAGAAAAAACAAAGATCGACACCAACAATCAGCTGGCACAAGAAAGGTTGTATTGGAGAATGGTCAGTGGATTGTCTCGCTGTGCAATGGTCACGGATCGTCTTAAAACTCGCCAGGTATTCAGGGATGCCAGAGGGTGACCCTCTTCAAAAAAAAGTTAAGTACACTCATACCCAAACATTATTAGTGTAGTTATTTTGGTAAATAGGGGGAAGAGAGGTACTAATTTTAATAGTATCGCCACCAGTACTATTTGGTTGTGGGCTGGATCGACCTTTTGGACTACTGAGTGCTAAGAGACAGTTCCTAGAAAAACATTTCCATAATTTTGGTAAATGGGTGGTGCGGTCGACCCAGTAGGATAGGGGTCGTGATGGTGTGACCATGGATATATTGAGTAGAAGTTCGCTTTTGAAGAAGGGATCGACATATATGTTAACAAGGTCAATGTTTGTTGAACACACATACCATGTCGTCATAAGGCAGGACAACGTAATGTTTTCAGAGCAATTAGGGGAGTGTCGGACAGGTCAGCTGTTGTTAAAAGAACATATCAAAAGGGAACATTCGTAAAACAACGTGAAAAATACGGTTATTTGAAATTGTACGAGTGATTCCACTCCGCACAGAATGCAAACGGTTACATTTTGTCTAGATTAGTCCTTCAAATGGGGCTCTGATTAACTAAATCTATGTTGTTAGTGCTCAAAATCGAGTTACTAAATAATTATTCTGTCTCGCGATTTAAAGAAGTGATAGTTACGCACTAGACAGAGTTGGAACATATTGGTAGTTGTGCAGAATCATGTTCTACAGTCTCATTTAAGAGCGAACATTGGTCCTATACTCTAAAACTAAGTTTGATTATGTTTACACCCGCCTCGGTGGCGTAGCTGGCTAACGAGCTTGTGTTGAGCTTGACTGCTGAGGACGGGGAGATCGAGGTTCAAATCTCGGTCTGGTGAACTGAGGGTGGTTTTTCCTAAATGGTTTTCCACTCTTCCTCCACGCAAATGCGGGTTCACTTCCTCTAATTAAACCTTCCCAATTCCTAATCCATTAGAGTAATTAGTACTTAAAGCGTATAACCCGAACGGGTAGTAAGACGCGGTGCTAAATATAATAATAATGATTAGATTTACCTTTAAACTTATAATATAATATATGGGACTTGGATATCAAAGGATGATGAACATATTTAAAGGATTCCATGGATAATATTGGATTGTTAGTAGCTCTCTTTTATCAACAAATATCTAGTTTGGACATTGTTTACATTGAGTTACGTGGGCCCTCTCGACATATTCAAGGGACTTTGATTAGTTTACAACACGTCTGGAAGTCAAACTACGTGTACTGTCATGTCAATATTGTTATTCCGTCATAGTCTATTATATTATTATGTACTTTAAGGGATTCCATGGATAATATTAGATTGTTAGTGGCTCTCTTTTATCAACAAATATCTAGTTTGGGCATAGTTTACATTGAGTTACGTGGATATTTTCGACGTATTCAAGGAACTTTGATAAAATTCAGTACGTTTGTTTAGCAAACTGGCTATATTGAGATTTGGTTATTAGCTTTAGGTGAAACTCTGTTATGGATAACTTTTCTTGGACATTAGCCATTTCGGATGGGCATAGCAGATCAAAATTTGATTTCGATACTTTAGGGGTGACCTGGTGGTCTAGGGGTAAGGTGTCGGACTTATGTGCTGGGGGTCCGGGGTTCAATTCTCGGTCCCGGCACAGATTTATCTGATTACCAAACCCTTCCTTCACCTCTGACAAGACTTGTATAAATCACAACTTGTGAATGTGGGGAATGCCAGGCCTCCACCGTGGTTCGGATCCCACGTTAAACTGTAGGTCCTCCATTTCGCCTCACAATCACCCTACCATTACACATTAGCGTAAGTGCGTATAACCCGAACGGGTAGTAAGACGCGGTGCTGCTAATAATAATAATTCAATTCCTAATCCATTAGAGTAATTAGTACTTAAAGCGTATAACCCGAACGGGTAGTAAGACGCGGTGCTAAATATAATAATAATGATTAGATTTACCTTTAAACTTATAATATAATATATGGGACTTGGATATCAAAGGATGATGAACATATTTAAAGGATTCCATGGATAATATTGGATTGTTAGTAGCTCTCTTTTATCAACAAATATCTAGTTTGGACATTGTTTACATTGAGTTACGTGGGCCCTCTCGACATATTCAAGGGACTTTGATTAGTTTACAACACGTCTGGAAGTCAAACTACGTGTACTGTCATGTCAATATTGTTATTCCGTCATAGTCTATTATATTATTATGTACTTTAAGGGATTCCATGGATAATATTAGATTGTTAGTGGCTCTCTTTTATCAACAAATATCTAGTTTGGGCATAGTTTACATTGAGTTACGTGGATATTTTCGACGTATTCAAGGAACTTTGATAAAATTCAGTACGTTTGTTTAGCAAACTGGCTATATTGAGATTTGGTTATTAGCTTTAGGTGAAACTCTGTTATGGATAACTTTTCTTGGACATTAGCCATTTCGGATGGGCATAGCAGATCAAAATTTGATTTCGATACTTTAGGGGTGACCTGGTGGTCTAGGGGTAAGGTGTCGGACTTATGTGCTGGGGGTCCGGGGTTCAATTCTCGGTCCCGGCACAGATTTATCTGATTACCAAACCCTTCCTTCACCTCTGACAAGACTTGTATAAATCACAACTTGTGAATGTGGGGAATGCCAGGCCTCCACCGTGGTTCGGATCCCACGTTAAACTGTAGGTCCTCCATTTCGCCTCACAATCACCCTACCATTACACATTAGCGTAAGTGCGTATAACCCGAACGGGTAGTAAGACGCGGTGCTGCTAATAATAATAATAATAATAATAATAATAATAATAATAATAGATACTTTAGGTTACATCAATATTATCTCGTCATTGTGCGATACGCATAAACTTCCGAACTGTGGGATATTTTACGTATAATGTATTAGAATGTTAAGAGGTGGTTTATAAATCGTGTATATCGTATACCGCGTGAAGATTCATACCCAACCCAAAGAACTTTGATAACTTAGAGGATACTTTTGCTAAACTAAACGTACTGAGTTTTATGATAAAGGGTGGAACTCTGGGTATAAGGTGAGACTTTATTAATGTTCAAGGATCTTAATATTTCGGTTTGGAATGGAATATCCAAATTGGGTTTTTATGTTTTAGTGTTACGTCGATACGGTTATGCCCCAATGGTGTATTAACAGGAATGTTCTGAGGCTAGGTGACCTAGTTTATAATACTAGAGTTTTGGTTAACCACACGGCGAGAATCTGTGTTGTCCTGGTTGACGTGTAGTGGCCCGGAGAGATGGATCCGATTCGGCTAGTAAAGGACGAATTGTTCTACGAGATCTCTATAAGGGACACGACCCCGGCCAGCTCGGTGGCGGAGATGAGATATCAATTGTCGGACTTAGTAGACCGAGAAGAGGACGAAGGGGAAGAAGTAATCAACAGGGAACTGGTGCCTGGGTTTACTACAGAGGGCCCTCATTTATTACGTAAGCTTGAAAGATTAAAAGAAGAAACTAGGGGGAATACGAAGCCTAGTTATTCCCAGGGCAAAGAATGGTTAACGACGAGTCGACACATACTCGACAGAGCGAAGCGTGCCCGACAGGATGACCCGTCTTTGGAGGAAAAAAAGAGCAAAGCTCATGGAAGAAAGTTCTCAATTACATGCACGTCTCCTGTCCTTACTAAAGAACCTGAAAGGAGAGGAGGAGTCAGACCTAAGGGAACTCGAGGGACAGGAAAGTTTGGGGGGAACCAAACACAGTAGACCCGGAAGCGGAAACCACAAGGAAAGGGGAGACGGTGACCAGCAAGCCAGGAACTAGTTTAAGGACGGGGGGAATGCCCCGCAGGGCAACTCGTTCGGTAGCTGGACAACTTGACCAATCCCATCGTGACGAACCAGTATTGGAGAGTTTAGCACACAGGATGCCCGCTGAGGGAAGAAGTCGACTGGTATTTGTTCTCAATCTCGTCCGTGATTGGAAAGTCAAGTTTACGGAACAGATGCAACCGGTGGACTTAATTGAACGGATAACCAAACTCAAAGAAATTTATCAGCTCACGGACGAAGAGGGGTAGGAAGCGTTACCGGAACTATTCAAAGGGAAAGGGCTGAGTTGGGTCCGGAACAACACAAACACCTGGAAGACCTGGGACGGTTTCATAGAGAGTTTTAGGATGAACTTTTCCCCTTCTAATTACCAAATGACATTGGAAGACGATATCAGAGGACGAAAACAGGTACCACAAGAATATGTGGCAGACTATCTAGTAGATATTTAGACCCTAATACGACGCCACGGAGGGTTTTCATTACCTAGGAGCATAGACAAAATTTACAATAACTTAAGGCCGGATATTAAAATAAACATCGAACGGTCACGGATTGGCACAATTAAATAACTACAGGAGGAGGCTACACGTTTCGAACTCGCGCAGAGAGAGATTTCCCAGTACAGGGAGAGACACTCCGGACAGATATGCATGTACGGACCCATCCCGCCAAACGAACTCGGGGTGATTAGGCCGGCTAGGCCAAGGATGCCACCAGGAGGGGCCCAACAGCGTCCACAACCGGTGGCCTCTTACCCGAGAAGGGGCGAACGCGGAAGGTAGGAGGAGACCTCCAAGTACTACAAGCCAAGCAAGTAAGGGAACCAGTGGTTAATCCACGAGGGGCTACCCGAGGAAATGCTACCAGTGCGGGTCGACCGATCACCTGAAATATTCGTTGTGTTTTCTGTTCGAGTTTGAATTCTATGTATTTATAAGGAATTAAGTGTATTTTGTGATATTTGCCTTTTGATAGTATATTGAAGATTTTCTTTGTAAAAGGGAGGGGAGTGTGTGCCGTCTGCGTCACACCGTGAGGTTTGGTTGGAAGGTGTGCCGCTAGACGGCACGGCACTCACTCTGAGGAGAGGTCAGCGAGGAGAGGATAAGACAGTGAAGTCGGGGTTGAGGTACGCGACGGACGATGAGAGAGATGAAAAAGATTGTACTGTGTAAAATGTTAAGATAGTTGATACGTGGATTCGAGTGTAACTGCCCACTTTAAGTTAAAATAAAACATGGTGAATTGTGACGGGGTTTGCTTGTAACGTTGCGGCCTGTATAGTCATCTGCGGTGGCGAACTAGCCCCACGTTGTTGCGCCAATTGTAACGTACACGTTGGAACCGCCCCGCGTTGTGACGTCAATTGTAACGTACTAAAGTTGGATGCCCATTATCGAGACGTCATTTGTTACGTTCTGCTGGAATGCCTTCACGTTGAGCGCCATTTTAATGTACTAACTTCACTTTGGTTTGAAGAATATATATATACTACAAATAAATGTCTTCGAAAATAGATACTTTTGCATAAACTTTAATGGTATAATGTATTACATATCACTGTTGTTTGAAAAAGAATAATGGAAACCATTTAGGTAAAAACACCTTTGCCGTGATTCCAAACACAACCAAGCTAACATTATCAAACTATACGAGATTCATGCTGTAATGTATTACACATCTCTCTCGTCTGCCGAAAAAGAGTAGAATGACGCGTCTACCAAGCCAGCGTCCTCTTGAGTCGAGCCGTGTGAACCCCGTAGTTCACACCCTCGAACCCAGACCACTCTTTGCTTTCTTTCCATCGACCAATGGGGTTAGTTTTTAATTAGCGAGCATTTAAGAAAACAGACACGTTACTCTGCACCTGCTATTATTTTACTGCGTAAATACAACCCGGAAGTAAAAACCATGCTTCTGACACGTGCAGCTAAATAAAAGAAAAAAAAGAAACATGGCCGTAGTCTAGAATAGATGAGTTTACTTTTTAATAACTAAAAAGAAGAAAATAATATATTTACTTTAAAATATGATCTCGAATATTAAAAAGACAGGAAAAATCGATATAATTACATACTTTCTTTTGTTTTGATTGCCAGAGCGAAACGTTACCCAGTCACGTAAAATAAGAATTAGGGCGTGTTTACCAGTGACGCATCGATAATTGGGAGTATCGGGGAAATGTACCCAGTGGTAACAAGAGAAAGGGGTACAGTACATAAGGGTGTAATCTGAGTGACTACTAAGGCGTAGTGCTAAAAAATAGTAATAAAAATACACATATTTTAGAAACAATACACTGTCCAAATATAAACAGCTTACATAGGAATGAAACTGACACAAACTGGATAATGAAGTTGAAAAGTGATTGTGCACAATAGCTAATTTCCTTTTGGCTTTTTTTTTACAGAAAAGTAAAAAGATGAATTGTTCAAGAGAAATGTGTTCCTATATATATCTGCAGCCATTAAAAAACAAAAGTTTTTAATTTAGGGCTGTGTGAAAACCACTTTTTCAATTCGAAGCAAACTTGAATCAAATATATAAAATATTCTCAAAGCCGAATCAAAGTTCGATAATATTTTGTTAGTTATTTTATGTTTAAAAATAATTATTTAGTTGTGGTTATTTATATAACTTAATGCCTAAAATGACTTGTAAAATGTTTTATTAAACAAATTGTTTTTGATATATCATATTATTCTGATAAATAAAATTATTATCACAACCTATAGTTCAATTACTTAAGATTTTTTCCATATTAATATCGATTTGTAATGTATAAAACAGCTCAAAATGGCAATAATTTTATTAGCGAAGCTTCATAATAATTGTCAAAGCTGGACTTTTTCTTTTCAAGCAAAGTCTATGGTGATATTTGTTTTGAAGTCAATTTGAAGTTTCGAAATAGCTGTGTATACCCCTAGTTTTCATAATTTTATATTTCTCAAAGTAGCAGAGTTTTTGAGCTTAGCTAGAAGATGGAGTGCAACCCAATTTGATTGTAAGCACCTTATTCTAGATGTGCTCGTGAACACACTTATAAAACGAGACGAGGCAGTTTTAGGAGGTCGAGTCTGTGTTTACCGACACTACATACAAAAAGCTCACACACTCCCCCCACCTGAAGTATGGACTCTTCCCCGAGCGGCGGAGGCGATGACTCGGGCGAGCCCTGGCTGTCCCCGTAGGAACTACAGCTGCTCTTGCCGCTGCTGCTGTTGGACTGCGGGGGGGAGGTGGTACATGTGAACACACCTGCAGGTGATAACAAGCGTGCACTAGGTCAACAACACAACACACACACACACACACACACATAAGCTGACGTTTCTGACCCCTCTCGGTGGCTTGCAATGTGCGGCTCATGCAAATACTTTACATTTTTGGTG
>CABFVX010004185.1:0-70372 GCA_902151425.1 Timema shepardi | reverse complement strand
AACACAGGTTTTTTTTCGTCATAATTGGAAGTCACCATACGCCAAGGTTGGTTCACTTCCGGATCAAAGTCTGGCACTTACTACTTGTATATTGATCTATTTTTCTTCTTCTTCAGTCAACAGCCAGAAGGTTGGTTTGATGGGATTTATATCATTCTGCCACTGGGCATGCACTTCAACTGGTTAGTGCCGCCTTCACCATCTGATATAAATCCCATGTGATAGGGAGTTTCAGGAAGTGTGGTGGTTACCCGTTGCCTTCCACAATTAATTTCTATGAGCGAGCGCGAAAGGACCAACCTATTATTCCGGGAAAGGTATTTCTACATACATTCCAGGGTTATTTTACATGGCCAACATGGGACTGATGGCTTTACTCCCCCTCCGAAGGAAGTTGTGCTACGGATTTTTATCGCTCAAAAAACATCCGTCGACACCGGCTGTGTTTGAACCAACGAACATCGAGTCATGAGACAAGCACTTTACCCCAAAACCACCGAGCAAGTATGGAACTGTAAACACTGTTCCACGTATTATTTCCTATTTTGAGCTAGTTCTACCCAGTCCACCTCATTATACCCTATCCCTATCTTGATCTAGTTCTATCCAGTCCACCTCATTACACCCTAACCCTATCTTGGGATAGTTCTATCCAGCCCACCTCACTACACCCCATCTCTTTCAGGTCCATTCTAATGCCATCCTCCCATCTGTGCCCAGGTCTTCCCATTAGGTTTACAAGTTATTATCCTGAACAAGGATCTAGATTCTCCCATTCGCGCTGCATGTCCTGACCGACGTTATTTAAGAGACTTGATTATCCTAACAATGTATTGTGATGAGTACAGTTTATGTAACTCATGATTATGTAAACTCCTACACTTCCTAGTATCTTCCTCCCTTTAAGACCAAATATCCTCCTAGGTAACTACATCCTAGATTTTAAGATTATTATAATTATGTTATTATAAATATATCTGTATTAAATTGTGTTTATTATCTATACAAACATAGTTCATAATGTAATGTGCTAAAATAATTTTCTTTCAAAATATAGATTTTATTTTCTCGGAAGGTCAAGGTTCGAATCTTCTCCGGGTGGACCGAGGAAGGTTTTCCACATATAATTTATTACTGCGATACTCACATCTTCTTCTACCCTCTAGTGAGGGTGCACTTTCTATAAAATATCAAATTCATCCCTCCCATTCCCTTATATTAAGCAGTTAATAACCTTGATGCTAAAAGATATATTTAAAAATAAAAATGTCTACCTACCAATTTTCAACTTATTCAACTATGTTGACCAACTAAAGCTAACATTAAAAGAATGACAATTAAGGTATTACAACCAGGAATTATTTTTGGCAATTAAAGCTATACGTATTTTTCTTACAATAAAGTTACCTTCATCGGCAGTTTTCCTTTCTATTGTAAGTTTATCATTTTCCTTATCATGGGCTTCTTTTTGTTCCTTAAGTTCTTTTTCCAGAGATTCCAGTCTAGTCTTGGCTGCTTGAAGGTCTTTTGTCAACTTTTCATTTGCTTCTTTAAGTTCCTCGCTGTTTTGGTTATTGATATCATACTTTGGCAGTTTCGACTTTTCTTCTTCAGACTTCTTTAATGCAACTAAAACTTCTCCTGAAAAGAAAAAAAAAGTGGGAATATGTGTTGATAGAATAAACTGTTTGTTGATTAACACGTTTGTGTGTCTACATCAGCTCTCCTGTTGCCTAAAGACTGAACTGCTGCTCACGCTGACTTTTACGTGACCGTGTCTCAACGATTCGTTTTTAAAAATGACAATCAATTCACCCGTTACATTCCCCTTACGCCATCCTGCCCTATCTGGCTATAAAACCTAGTAAAAAAATATATCTCTACATGATAGATTGTTCGCTTTGGAGAGTCTAACATGGCTGCACACAACCGACCAGTTTTCACCCCGTTTCAGCAAATGATGATCATTTGAATTATCCTTCAACAAATTTCTACCAAAAAAACAAGTTTTCTGTGTTATTTGGAATGTCAAACACTTCCTTAATATCCATTTCAAACAAAATTGTTATGACCATTTTCGAAAAAATTTGATTTGGAAAAAACATTCATCGGTAACCTACCCTTATATAAAGTGTTATGGTCAAAATAAAAAAAAATGTCCTGAGGTCAAACATATAACATATAAATATCAAGTTTGAATAAAAACCATCAAACTGTTTTGGATCTGTAGGCAGGGACAGACAGACAGACAGCATACAGAATGGTAACATCTAATTTGGGGCTCCGACACACTTAAAACGTAATATATTGGTAAAGAAATTTCACGATTGCAATACTTTCTCTTGATATGAGAAATTTATAGACATATTCACAAAAATTAGGTGTACAATAGGTACTATTTTGGGGCTTATACATATATCAATTCATCTTTGTATAAAACTGTAGTAAATGTCCCTATTATTAGATTTTAAATTACAAAAGTCATCTGAAAGAATTGTGCTAGCATAGGGGCGAGTTGTATTTACCAAAATAATCAAGTTGATATAACGTTAATTTAAATTAGTTGAGAATTGACAGCTGGGCATGGGAGTTAAATCCAGTACCTTTGACTTAGCGCGCCACGTGTTCAGAGCCATTCTTCACTCATATTTTAAGGTTGAGTCTGTGAGGGACATGTGTAAATCGTCAGCTAAATTTAAGCGATTGAATGTATCACGAGTTATCAAACACCACAACTATCTGCAAAGCTTCTACCAAGTATACAACACAAGATCGCAATTAAAGCAGAGTACGATGTATTCTGAAATGTTTCCTTTTCGAGCTACAACACTTTTTTGAGTTTAAAAAGTAATTGATGAAAACCAAAATTGATGGAAGGACGTAGTAATAACTGTAATAACTCTTAGTTGTCAAACAAATACCACAATATGTGCTGAAAATAGCCTCAAGGAGATTGTAAACGGGTCTGATCACGTCTCAGCAACGACTGCTGAACAAGTAGGAAAATACCTGGGTTGTTTCACAGATATTCACCTAATTTGGACAAGAAATGCTTTCTACATTGTTAAATGGAGTACTTGTCTTTGTCCTTTCCTCGGTGAATCATAAGTATGATTTATGAATTATCTTGCGATGAGGCTGAAAGTGAAGTGCCATCATGCATGAACCAACTGAGTTGTATGGATCCAATGACATCCTGTGATAAGCAAAACAAATATTTTCTCAAGATGTGTTGATTTCCGTCACCAACGATTTTTGCCAGAAAAAACATGAAATCCTATCAAAATTAATGATCAACAACAATACTTGCCCAAACATATCTGTTGAACTGCCACTGGCGCTGAGATTGGACAATATCGTGTATATTTTCGTCTGACCAAAGGTGATTCTTGTGGAAATTTGTAACGGCGTCTCTGTCGAAACCAGCATCGTCTGTAAAGAGCACTGAAGAAATGAATAAAAGGCTTGTAGACTGTGCCATAGCACTGGCAGAATATCATTCGTGCTGGAAAATCTGCTCGTGATAGAATCTGGAATCTATACAAGTGGTTTGGGAATAAAAGTTTCTCCTTCAAGATTGAAAAAGATGCACGTCCGTTAGTTATGGATATGAATTACCATTCATGTCAACAAATAATTAAAAGAAACACATGTAGTTCTGAAAATAGAAAACACACAGCTGTGTTTTCAAGACAGAAACAATAGACAGCAATAACGCTCATGCAAAGAACAAGAATAATTTTCTTCCAAAATTTCAGTGAAAACTGTGATTCGGAAAGTTAGTTCTTTGTATTCGCATGACTAGATGAGAGCTTATCCATATTTTGGTACTTAGAACTCGCCCCTTAAGTTTGTTCATAGCTTTCAAATTCACACAATAAATACTTTTTATATATGGAGTATTAATTCGAATTGTTTGCTTTTTAAAAAAAATGGTAGCCCAAATCACAAAAGATGTATTTAAACATCGTTGTTCCAAATTATTACCAACCTATCTCATTTTCTAATTCTTCAACCATCTTCTTGAGCTGCAGCTTTGTGGTGAAATCAGTTGGTTTTTTCGGCGTTCGCTGCTTGTAAAATTTAATCAGATTACTAGCAGTCTCTTCTTTGAGTCGATTAATTGTCAAGGTAAGAGATTTATTGTCGTTTTCGGCCTGAAAAAAAGAAACAGACTGTCACCGAACGAACCAAGTATAATGCAGAATTACAATTTTCGCAGCTAAAAAATTGCATATTTTTGCTTATATAAATGTTTCACGGAGAGTTTCATTATATTATATTCATTAGTAAGTAGGTGGTAAATTCCGTGATGATGACATAGTTTGTTAAAATGTGCGTGTTTATATATTTCCGGGAGAAAATCTGTTAGAAGTAGAAAATGCATTTCTAATTATTTTTTTCTGGGCGTGTATCATATTTTACCGTGAGAGATACATTCGCCTTGTGTGTATAATTTAAGCCTCTCTGGTGGCACAGAACGTTGCCCAGGGTACACCACAGGTGGTTGTATATACGTCGTGCCCACCATAAGATGACGTGATAATAGAGATTGTAAATGTGTGGATCCAGGAGTGATCTTAAACCTAGCTTAAGGCTAATGAACCAGACCGTGATGTTTATAGGAACAGTTCTTCTATTAGGAAAAATACAAATGGTACCACCAAAAATTCAACCCGGGGCCTCTAGAACGTTAGCCAGGGGTGCTGACAACTAGACGAAGAGGACAGTCATTACTAAATTGATCGTAAGTTCATACGATATTTTAATTTTGAGGTTTGAGAAAATATAGGTTTTTATACAGAATTGGAGATAAAGAGTTAGGTAATGGGTATTCAGACGTGAAACAAATATAAAGCTAGTTATATCCTGATTGATCCGTAAACTAAGCTAGTATCCACAGTCTTTTATATTTTAAGTAGCTCTCACCTTTGTGGCTCGCGTCTTCATTTTTTCAATCTCCTCAGTTTTCAATTTAATCTCCTTTTTCAGTTTTGTTACTTCTGAATCTTTCGTATCACTGCCAACCTTTTTACTAGTCAAGGACAATAGTCCTTTTTCTTTTGTTTCAATTTCTTTTGTTTCTAGTTTTCCTTGAAGTTCAGTAATCTGAAAAAAAGGATTTAATTAAAGATATACTGTACATTACTTACCTACTCTATGGCACTAGGAACTCGAAAGTTCAATGTAACACTTACAAAAGTACACCTCCATCCCTATCTTGAGTTAGTTCTATCCAATCCAACTCATTACATCCTCTCCCTATCTTGGGTTAGTTCTATTCAGTCCACCTCACTACATCCTCTCTTTCAGGTCCATTCTAATGTTGTCTTTCCAATGGTCTTTTCTCATTTGGTTTACCAATCAGTACCCTGAACAAGGTTTTAGAATTTCCCATTCAACGCTGAATGTCCTGTCCAACATAATATACGAGACTTGATTATCCTAACAATGCCTTGTGATGAGTACAGGTTGTGTAACTCACCATTATATAACCTCCTCCGGTACCCAGTAGACCCATCTCTTTTTGCAACAAACATCTTCCTAAACACCATGTTTTCGAACATCCTTAGTTTGTTTTCGTCATGTAAGGTTAGTGACTACGTTCATGCATTTCCCGACTGTATTCTTTTCTTAATTTCCAATTTAATATCGTTATTACTAGTTAAAAGTGTTCCTAAATACTTACATTTATTAACCCTGTCAAAAGATGTGTTGCTCGAAGTAGTCTCTAAATTATCGTCCCCAATCTGTGTTATCATATATGCAGCCTGTTCAGCGTTCACTACTAAACCTATTTCCTTACTTGCCTCTAGTAAGATTGTTACATTTCTTGCAACAGCTTCCTTACTATTTCTCAACAAATCTAAATGATCCGCGTATCCTACTAGTTGCATTGTACCGTTTAATGTCAACCCTTCTTTACTCTTTTACATTGCCCTAGTATACGCTAAGACCAGATAAAAAAAGTAATGGCTAAAGTGCATCTCCTTGTTTCAACCCCCTTATTTATTTAGAAAGTACTTGATAGGTCACTCCTAACCCATACCCTGCCAAACTTATCAGTCAACCATACCTAAATTAGCTTGACAAGTTTTTTTTTGTATCCCAAACTTAGCTAAAACTTCATATAATCTATTTATTTTGAGTGGCTTGATGGCTTTTTTTAAATCCATGTATAATTGATGAACCATCATGTTGTATTCCCAATTTTTTTAATAATATATGCCGAATAATAAAAATTTTATTTTTTGTTTATCTATTCCATAGAAATCCACACTCATGATACCCAATTATTTCCTCTGCATATTGCCTAAATTTAATTAAAATCATTTCAGATAAAACTTTATACCATGTTGTTAGTAGTGAGATCCCTCTATAGTAATTACACTCGGTTTCATATACCTTTTTGAAAATATATGTAGTAACACCTTTCTTCCATTCTTGTGGTAATACCCCATTGTTCCATTTGAAACATTTTCCATTACTAACTTTTCACCACCCCCTTTTATTAGTTCTGCTGGAATTAAATCTATACATGGAGATTTATGATTATTTATCTTTCTAACAGTTTCTTTATGCCTGAAGTGGTCGTTCCATCTACTTAAAACATAGTTCATGTCTACCATCAAGTTACAATTCTCATCTTTCACTAAATTAGCCCTTGCCTGTTAACTTTTCCTATATCCGTTTATACGCAAATAAGGTCCATGATACTCTTATTTTTGATATTTAGTTTTATCTCACTAACTCCTCCCTTTGAATACTCTCTCTTTTTATCTCTGAAAATTTCATTGGCCTTATTGTTTGCATTGCTGAAAATGTTTAATCGCAATAGGGTAAACTTTCTAATCAATGTAATTTTACTTTCCTTCTCTCCTAATTATGAACATCCGTTGTCAAACCCTGGTTTGTATCTACTCTTTTTTCAAAGACCTAAACTATTCTTTGCTGCATTTATAATATATTATTCCTGACAATTTCCCACTCTTTCTACGGATGCATGGTTTCCTCCTCATTCTTTGAGCACTCTAGGGTGGCAAACCTATTGAAAATTTGAATTTTATATCTATTCCTACTCCTCGCCATCTTTATGTTTCCCAACATCATGTCTTTCTAACTTTCCGGACAGATTCCCATTTTTTGTTTCTGCCAGACGTTCCCTAAGTTTTGCTGCTACTGATCTGTGGTCTAAATCCCAGCCTATATGACTGACATCCACTAAGCTTATATAACGTATCTTATCAATCAGCAAATGATCTATTTGATTATGTGTATTTCCATCTGGGGAGGCTCAAGCATATTTATGAATATCCTTATACTTGAATCAAGTACTTTTCACAACAAGGTTCTTCGATGTGGCAACATTTACCATTCTTATTCCGTTATCATTACTGACACCATGCAAGCCTTCCTTTCCTATTGATGTTAAAATATTTTCTTAATACAAGGGTATGCGTTAGTTTACTTTAATTTAATGTTCATTTATGAACTTACCTAAGCTAATTAAATAATTAAGTTTAATAAAACATACAAATAAATTAAGGTTGAAAATATTTTGATTTTTTTTTTAATGTCTTAGTCGTCTTACTCTAAATAATTTAGGTTTCATACTTGTTTATTTGCGTTCGTCAGTTGAGTTTCCATCTCTTCTATTTTTCCTTTCAGTTCCGCGTCCACTTGAGTCTCAAGAGAGGTTGGCCCTTTCTTTGTACCTCTTAAGAGCTCAAGTCGCTTGTTTTCAGCACTCAGCTTGTCATTATCTGACTCTAAAATTTGTATCTTGGTTCGTAAGATAGCTGCCTCTTGCTCAATTAATTGTAATTGTCTCTTCAAATCCAAATTGTGTTGCTCGTTACCACTATCAAGAGACCTGAAGAAGAAAATAGAATAAGTATGGCAGAGTCTGTGATGGTCGTGTGGGATCGTTGGCTACTTTGAGCTATCAGAAACACAGTCACTGTTTCTGGAAGAGGGATCCAATAAACTAGAAATCGTAACCACAATATCCTCTTTACAGTGTAAAATAATATATTACCATCCGAGCATCGAGTACGTCTTACTGTACGAAACATTACATACTTGCTTTTGTGAATAGATCCTTTGGAAAGTCTCTTCTGCGTTACGGTCAGCTCAGCGTGGAGACGCTCACAATCTCTTTCTTTCTCTATCAACTTCTTTCGAAGCTCGGAGACGTCTTCCTCCAAAACCTACATTGTAAAACAATCTTCTAATATTCCATTTATTTTAATTATATATATATCTACAAGGAACAAGGCCGTAGTCAAGGGGGGGGGGGAGTTCAAACCCCCCGCGAAATTTTATGAACAAATTATATATGGCCTTATTTATGGTTCAAAAAATATCAAAGTTAAGTTACAAGTACAAATTAGGGGGCAGTGTTACCATAAAAAGCACTTCAGAGAGTTTCTAGAGGTGTTAAATATTTAATATTTAAGTATTAATATTTCTGCATTTAGGGAGTTATTTTACCATAAAAAAAACACTTCACAGAGCTTCAAAAAGTGTTTAATACTTGGAAATTCTCCAAGCTTTCGGCAGCTAGGGGGTTATTTTACCATGAAAAAAAAAACACTTCAGAGAGCTTCTAGAATTGTATTATTTAGAATTTTTCCTAGCTTCCAGCAATTGGGGGATGTTCCCACCACCCCCCCCTCCCCCTGAAATTATTGGCTAGCTACGGCATTGACAAGGAAAACCTGTTTTCATTTTATGAGGTAATAATAATATTGCGTTGCTGGGCTACAGCATTTATAGCCCAGTTGTGTAAGGTTAGCCCTTGCTAATGTACCGTTGTCCAGGGGACGCCCAAATGTACTAATAGTACTACCTTTCCGTAGAGGCTCTTTCCATGTCCCGATTAGATGATGGTGATAGTCATGGTACCAGCCGGGAATTGAAGCCGGGACCCCTAGACTCGTATCCAGGTGCACTGACCACTACACCATGGGTCTGGTTACTTTATGAGTTGATTGTATTATATTTGGAAGAAGGTACAGGAAAGGTGGATAAAAACGTATAAAAGGGGGACTAACACAATATGGCCTTTACAATGAAAAGAAGAACACAGCTCACACTTTACACTGCTGCCATTGGACAAAGAGGTAATGGATGTCTCTTGAAGAAAATCTATCGTTACCGCCCAATCCCCCGACCTAGGTTTCATTCTATCGGAATTTGTCAGAAGGGACTGTGACACACGTAACGCAACTCCCTAAAAGAATGATAGGACACTGAGAAAGAAACATGTAAAAGGAATAACATGAAGGACAAACACAGGAAATGGACTTTAGATGCGAATGTATGATATATATCTCTCTATAAGGAAAATCTATTTATGAGGTCATTGTATTATATTTTGAAGAAGGTACAGAAAAGGTGGACAGAAACACCTTTCTTGTACCTTCTTTCAAATATAATACAATTATCTTAATTAGATATATATCAAATCCACTTCTTCAGGAATTCTAGTCTTCATTTCATAAAGTGAATTTTTGTATTTTAGAAAACAAGATAAGCATAGTCCTTATCGTTATGATTATTTCCTTCTTTAATTCTGATTTCTTTCACATTAAGTGATATATTAATAGTATGGGGTGTGGTTATTAATTTTGTCCTATGGTGGAATAGAGCTAAACATAGATAAAAAACGAATTTTTAAAACTTGTAGTTTTATTTAATCTTAAATCTGATTTAAAAAAAAATTCTTTATCCTCGAATATATTTGAGGAATTTGAGGATTCTAAGGGTCCATTTTAATAATTCATAGAGACGATTTAAAAAAGAAGGCCATTGATTTAAGAAACACATCGGTGGGAATATGGATAAAGACGTCATAATCGTATGGTCTGATTATCTGTGTTGGAATCTAAATTTAATAATCAATTGAATTATTACTTTTAAAGGCCAGTGGTACAAATATTGGCACAATTTAGTAATAAATATTCCAAAATGTGTTCACATTTTGAAAAATAATAATAATATAAAATTAGATTTATCTTGTTTATGGATCGCAATAATATAGTTTTAGTAAATACAATATTATTAAATACCTAAGAGAAATGTTATGGATTCAAGACATTTTTGTAAGAAAAACAAGATAAAGAGTTAAAGTTACAAAACTTGAATTATTATAGCTGTGACAATTTAACAATACGAATATTAAAATGGTTATTTATTCACACTAAGATGGGCATTCAATTTCCTAATTTATTTAGTTATTATTGATAGAATAAGGTACCTTTATCTTTTGCCCATTGAGTCCATTAACTGATTTGCTATCATTTGATTTGGTTTGAGCGATTGTAGTTTTTCTTGCTGTTTTCGTATTCAACTTCTCTTGTATATCTTTAACTTTTCTTTTCATGGTTTCGTTTTCAGTTTCGAGCTCTCCCACTTTCTTCCGCAGCACTGTTGCTTCCTAAAGGGACCAAATGAAAAATAATAATGGCTTAAAGTGACACCTTAACATGTTGCTGTAGTTTCCTTTTGTGCAGGGTGTAGCAGAAAGTACTGACACATTTAATATCATTGCTATTTTGACTACTAAATGCTTCAAATTAAACATAAAATAAAAATAAACGATTGGTCGTTTTCTACATACCCTTTAATTGTTCATTTTTATAAACAATATTCTTAAGATATGTAATACATGTTTGTATGTGCTCCTCAAAACTTGACATTACTTTGAGGAATGTTGAAATGTTTCAACGTTCACCTCAATTCTTTCTTTAAGTTCCTGAATTGTTTTTGGACGAGACGTGTAGACATGATTCTTTAACATTCCACACAAGAAAAAGTCTGGTGAACGTAGTGGCCAGGTAATATCCCCAAATCATGAAATGAGGTGCCGAGGTAACATTTTGCAAACCACCTCCATTGATATCGACCTTTCTTACTCCTGAACTGCAACATCAGAGCATGGATACCAACAACCTGTGGTTTCAAAAATAGAACATTAACCAAGGTGCATTGCATAATATTTTCTGGGGATCTAATCTCACGTTTTGGGGATATCACCTGTCCACTACGTTCACCAGACTTGAAAGCGCCAGACTTTTTCTTGTGGGGAATGTCAAAGAGTCATGTTTATAAGACACGCCCAAGAACAATTCAGGAACTTAAAGAAATAATTCAGGTGGAAGTTGAAGCAATTCAAAAATAAACATTGCGCAAAGTCATGTCAAGTTTTGAAAAGCGCATAAAAATATGCATTGCATATAATGGTGGCCATTTTAAGGACATGTTTTTTTTAAATGAATAATTAAAGAGTACGTTGAGAATTATTTATTAATCTTTTATTGTTATTTTATGTTTAATTTGAAGCATCTAATAGTTAAAATAGAAAACTTATAGTGTTATAAAATGTGTCAATACTTTCTGTCCCACCCTGTACAAACGACATATTTATATTTTATTTACACTCCAGTTTCAACGAGTTTGACTAGCATAAATAAACCAATACCATTGCAAGGAGGCATCAAATGGGTAAATAGTGTTAGTTGCCCTGGAAAACATTCATCATTATTAATGATTATATTTTAGACAAACCCTGGCCAGGTTGAGCTAAAATGCGGCAATTTATCTCTACACATGTCACAGAGGAGTGTTGTCAAAAAAAAAGTAAAGTAAAAGTGGCCAGCTCTATGATAATTTTTTTTTAAAGACATTTGAAAAAGCCTTGTTTCCTGTAGTCCTGGGACGGCTCTATAAATAGTCGGTCATGAAGTCGTAGCCTGCCAGCAGGACTAACGCACGATAAAGTTCCAGCAGCAGTCTCAGTTCTACACGATCTTCTAACTTGATTTCTAATCTACCACTGACCTGTTCATTTAGTTCCAGCAGCAGTCTCAGTTCTACAGGGTCTTCCTCCTCTGATATCCCCTCATCTTTTTCCATAAATGGTTCTGGTGTTAAACGAGAATGACTTGGGCTTTGTTTGCGACCTTTGAACAATCAAAATATTAATTAAGATACATTTTGAAATATTTTTAATGATAAAACCAATCTGTTTAATCACGTGGACATGGAGCTGGAAATGTTTTTAAAAAATAAATACAATTTATAGAATTTTTGTATTTTAAATTGAGTTTTTCTGTAAAATAATAATAATAACTAAGACATGTAATTACATTAAAACACACTTATTTTCCCAAAAATCTTATTTAAATGTATATATAAAAAACTCCGTGACGTCATGTAACAAGCGGGCTATACCTACCAAGCAGCCGCCGTATGTTGGTGAAGATAGTGCTAACATTTGCGGATAGAGGCTGATGTGGTAAACAAAACTAGCCCTGCGGCTAAACCAGAACCGCTACTTCTTCATCCGAGCAACTCTTTATTTGTCTTCACAAGGATAGTTTTGACCCGTTCCATACCCAGTAATTCACAGAAAGCTCTGGAAGCTCCGGGGATTGAACCCGGGACCTCTATACCTGTAGCCAGAAATTTCCATCCCCTAGACCACAGAGGCGATCATATAATATCCACGCCACTGTTAAATGTACACTACATCCACCCTGAAAGGTGAAGTCTTACCTTGATGGAATACACTATGGCCCTATCTTATAATCCATACCATAGTGGAATAATACAAGGTAAGCTTGACAACTTACAAGGTAGACTAGAGGTACATAAGCGTGTGATCGTACATTTGCTCACAATTATATCAGTGTAACTTTACATTAAATATACCTACTTCTTGCTTTGGTAGCCATTTTTTTCAGCTGAAGCACAAGTGATTCGTTATCATCCTCTACTCTCGACGCTTTCTTGCGGAAAATCTCTCCCTATAACATAACCAACACAAGATATATATACAGGGTGTATCGGTTTATGTGGGAAGTAACTGGGGGGTGGATGGTAAACCTCAAAACAACACAAAAAGTCCTCCTGAACGCATGTCCTATGTTCGATGGCTCCTGAGATAAGGCCTTCCAAGTTTCTGCTGGAGATTTTAATAGCCCTACTTGTTACACCCCTGTTGCACCTCTTGTAGGTGACGCATCACTGCTGGTACACAGGCAGGGTTGCAACTACACGAACAGGGGTGTAACAAGTAAGGTTATTAACATTTCCAGCAGAAGCTTTGAAGTCCTAGTTTCTGGAAGATTAGGATGGATTAAATTTACTTTACATCCATTATTGTTTCCAGCCTATAGCCTGGATCGATTTTTTTTTACTCAAGTCATATATTTTTCCACTACCAGCTGACCAGTTTGTCGTAGAACAGGCCTAGGACAGGCGGAAAAACCAGTTCCCAGTCGTTAATTTATCAATAAAAGAGTAAATACATAGTTTCATCAATGATAGATTTCGGGCGTGCCGGGAGTCGAATTCGGGACCCTTAGCTCAGTAGGCAGACACAATATCGACTGAGCTAAGCTGTCGTACGGATGAATTGAAATAGCCAAGCTATTATGTTTGCTAGTTAATGTTATAGCCGCATCTAAATATAATATACTTTATATTGAAAAATGACACCTTTAAACGGGAAACGAACCCTGGACCTTTGGCTTGGTACACCAATGCTCTAACCACTGAACTATCCAGGAATCATCCCATGCCCAGGGTCACTCTTCACTCATTTTATTTAGCAGAGTCTGTGATGGACATGCGGAAATCGGCAGCTAAATATTAGTGATAAATTAAGATCACGATTTATCAGATATAATAGATTGTATACTTAATCCAACATGATATGCGTATTCATACAGTTGCTATTGTACTATTGCCAACATTAAGCCCTCTCAGATCGAAGGTGGTTGCGTTTTCTGATAGTTCGTGATCTTAATTGACAGCTGATATGCAATTGATGATGTCCACATGTCCATTACAGACTCTGCCTTAAAATATGATTGAAGAATTACACTGGGCACTGGACGATTCCAGGATAGCTCAGTGGTAGAGCATTGGTGTACCAAGCCAAAGGTCCCGTTTTCGTTCCCCGTTTAGAGGTTGTAATGATACAGTTTTGGACCCCTCTCACACATTAAAAAGGTCATGGATGAAGTGTACTTTTCTTTAAAGAACCGTATGTAAAATTTCCTTTTAATACTCCATCCATGGAGAATTATGCGTTTTTTTATAAATAATTTCAATATATTGCGCTTTAAACGTTGTTATCTTTAAAAGACCAACTCCGTTGTATTTTGAAAATCATATGACATGCTGGCTCCGTTTACCCTATAGAAAGTTAGCCTTCACAACATTAAGTTGCCAGGAGTTTTTCTATTAGTTAGTTTTAACACTGGTGACAAGGGGTCCAAGAAGCAAGTGGTAGATCATATATAAGCCGCTTATGCGTAGGAATCCAAACAGTGCTAATAACATAAATCTATACAGTGATGACAGAGAAATATAACAGTGATAGTAACATAAATATACACAGAACACACAACTCAGAACGCGTAACATCCAATATCACAGAAAAACAATCCGTAAATTAAAAATAACTGTTTCATTTTATATTATATCTTCAGTACCGAAAATGTAATCATTTAAATAAATTGAAGGCAACGTTAAAAGTCTTGCTCATTTCATAAGAATAGGTATCACATATAAAAAGGTAACATAACCGTGTAACAAGTGCGTAGTAAGGCTTATACGCGTCACCATCATAAAACCCAGATATCATTATAAATAGTGCTCAATCACAGGGCAATATAAAATAAAATCCCGTGTCACTATAATAGGTGCCCATCGCAGACCAGTATCATATTAATTAGCGCCCAACCATAAGACAATATCATAATAATTGGTGCCCATCTGGGGCCCATATCATAATAATTGGCGCCCAACCTGGGGCCATATATCATAATAAAGTATAAATTTTCAATATAAAGATTTTGACATTGATCATATGTTCTTGAGAACTTTGGTGTTGTTTTGAGTTCCACTACTCACACGCCAGTTACTTCCCACATAAACCGATACACCCTGTACATATTTATATTATAATTTTGGCCGATTCTTTCACCAGTTACCATATATATATATATATATATACTCAATACACCAACAACTGGAGAAATATAGCCCTAGATACAAGAATAACCAGGGTGTCTCAGTGGTAGAGCATTGACGTACAAAGCCAAAGGTCCCAGGCTAGATTCTCGTGTCCAGCCTGTGGTATTTCACATAAATTAATTTTGGTTCAGCTATCACGACTGATCCTCTGAATAACCATTACGCATCAGTTTGTGATACTAACCAACCAATAATATTTTTTCCCTTCAATATTTATAACATTTTTATAGATATTTATAATACGTTTTAAACGTGAGCGCTGCAACTAATAACACTTGACGTATGTAAATATGAGAGTAGTTTTAGCACCTTTTCTAAGTGTCAGATACTTATCTTCATACCTTGTTATAACTATGGCCAAACTTGATACACACACGTGACTCTAATCACATTTCTCATGTTTAGTTTCGTGTCAAATTACAATGGACATAATAATATGTATGCATGTTATTATCTTCTTTAAAATGAAAACTATATTTTAATAATAGCCAATATTTTGAATATACTTGAGATTCCCGGATCCTCCCCTCCACCCCAGTCCGGAGTTATGTAGCGAGATATTATTATCTCCTCTCCTTTGTGTGGCGAGTTATTCTAACCTCCTTCTCTCTGTAGCGAGTTATTCTAACCACCGCCTCCTCTGCGTAGCGAGTTATTCTTACCTCCCCCTTGTGTAACGAGTGAATATTACCTCCTCCACTGTGTAGCGAGTTATTCTTACCTCCTCTGTGTAGCGAGTTATTCTTACCTCTGTGTAGCGAGTGAATATTACCTCCTATGTGTAGCGAGTTATTCTTACCTCTGTGTAGCGAGTGAATATTACCCACTCTGTGTAGTGAGTTATTCTTACCTCCTCCTCTGTGTAGCGAGTTATTCTTACCTCCTCTGTGTGGCGAGTTATTCTAACCACCACCTCCTCCGTGTAGCGAGTTATTCTTACCTCCTCCTCTGTGTAGCGAGTTATTCTTACCTCCTCCTCTGCGTAGCGCAGCTGTTCTCTGAGGTCAGCTTCTCTCTCCAGGGAGTCTTGTAGATCTCGTAACAATTGGACAGGATCCTCCTGAGATCCGCCTCGAGTCAGCGATTCTCGAGACACTTTCTGAAAGGAGATACGGCCATGTACAACTGAATGTGCTATGTCGCTTGAGATGTACACCCTCAGGTGGACTACTTATCATACCTTGATTGCTCTCCAAAGCGTTAACACACAAATTTACCATCTATTTTATGTATATGATTATCCTATCCTAACTTACTCCTCAATTAACCAGCCCCGTGGTTTAGTGGTCAGTGCACTTATCTACGAGCCTAATGATACCGGGTTCGATTCCCTACTGGTATCTTGCGTACTTTTTTTTTTTATCGAAAGTGGAATTACCCCAACGGTCACCATGATTTGGTTAATTAGGCTCAAGTTAGGTTTAAGAGTTTCCACTGGTTCCACACCCTCATACTCACTATCACAATCATCTCATCTAATCAGGACATGGAAAGAGCCTCCATAGAAAGGATGTACTATTAGTACATTAGTACGTCCCCTGGACAACGGTACATTAGTACTGGATAATATTTCCACTACTGGGCTACGAGGGATGTAGTCCAGACACGAAATATAATATTATATTCCTCAATTTAAATTGACTTTTAAATGGGATATGTCATCCGTTTGTCAGAATACATCATCATTTAAATTTAAGAACCATTCTAATAAATATGTGAAACGTTACCTGTACAATTTATTTTTCAAAGAAACGTTTTAAACCTCCTAGTGTAAATACAACCACACTATATCAATCAGTCAACTCTATATAACCTCCTGTAACATTTCTTTGGATCTATGAATGAAATATCTTCTTGGTGAATGAGATAGTTTGGAAACAAATACCATTATTTTAAGTGGTTTAAAGCGTCTGGTTTGTAATAGATTATGTTATAAATGAATACACGTGTGTATAAACCCTCAGGTTCATCTATGTACCTAATCTTGTCAAGTTACAAGTTTCTTGGTTTTTTAATAATAACGTTAACATCAACACAAATAATCACCCTATTTTATTTTATAGGATAGTAAAATATATCGCTCTAAGCACTGGCGCAGCCAGGATTCGTTTGTGAGGGGGGGTTATTTTCACTAACCAACCAAGCGGGGTCCATTGGTTTTTCCCGTGGGAAAATTTGAAAATTTAAGTACTGCAAAATGCAAATGCATTAAAAGAAATAAAATAATATCCAAAATAATTTAAAATCTATAAAAATGGTCATAATTCTGTAATTATTACAACTATTAAGTTTTTATGAACACATTTTTATACATGCATACTGATAGAATATACAAACATGCAAGTTTCAATAAATTGTATTTTGGGAAATTGATTTATAAAATTATTTTATGAGCTAAAATCTGAAAATTCTAATAAGCAACTTTCACTAGTTCTTAACTCACAAAATCACTTTTGAACTAGTTCACGTTAGTCTTATGTTAATTTTCCTCAGCTTCATATAAAGTTAATTGAGAACGCTATCCTCAGTAACTGACACCTCTGGATGTATGTACTGTACATGAAGACCATTAAGTCTGTCTTCATTTGTAGAATTCCTCAGGTATGGTCTCAACAGCTTTAGGGGCGAGAAAGAGGAAGTTGGGTAGCAAGGTCTGGGGGTTAGGGGAGGGGGTTTCAACCCTGAACCCCCACCCCCACTCTTGGCTGCGTCGCTGATTCTATGTAATTGAATCTGAAACTATTTTTTAGAATATATTTCAAACTTAGAATCACCTTAACATTTGGCATGTGGCCCATTAAAACACTGGTGTCTGTAATGATTAGTAAAGGTCCAAGTTTTAAAGTTAAAGAAAACAAGATTTTGATATAGTTCTCATTCTTGTGTCAAGGTTTAGTAATTATTTTTTTTATAAATACACTATTATATTTATGACTTAAGCTATTAGGCTAATTAATTAACAGACTTTTCATTATAGGCACGTACTTCACCAGAAGATGTTTTCCCGATGGAGCCCAACATTGGTGCTTTTTTCTTAGGCAGCTGAAGACTCTTTTGGTTTGAACTATCATATTCTTTTGATTCCAACTTCTCTTTGACATCGTCAAGCTCTTTCTTGAGTCTCACGCCAACCTACCCAATAAAGAAAAAATAAAGATTTTCAGGTTGTGATAAATACAAACTAATGAGCACATTTAAAATCATAATTCTATATTCAATTATGACAGGCAAAAATAATCTGAAAACGCTATGAAATAAATGATTTTTTTTAGCACCGCAACTTACTACCGGCTCGGGTTATACGCTTATGTACTAATTATGCAAATAGCCTTAGGGATAAAGAATATATTTTATTTAGAGGAAGTGTACCATCATTTGCTTGGAGGGAGAGTAGAAAACCATTTTGGAATAAAACACCCTAAGTACACCCGACCGAGATTCGAACCTTGATCTCCCTATCATCAGCAGTCTAATATACTGAGAGCGTAGCGCGTTATACCATGTGGCCACCGAAGTGTGTAATTAATTAATGACGCTTTAAAAACAACGTATTTATTCGTTTACAAGCATTTAAAACTCCTGAATTGATCGTACTTAGGGCCTCTTTAATGGAGTGGATTCCGAACAATCGGTGCTTATGGTAGGGACGTTTCAGTAGAATTGCCTTGCTAGGGTTCCAACACTGAGCTCCTGCTAATGAATGAACAATAATTTGAAAGGTTGGGGCAGGGGGTTCAATAGGTGTAGTTCCTGTAACGACTACATCTATATAAATAATCATTTAATTTGTAAATTAGTATATAGAGGACAGCGGTTGACAGACCTGGAAGTAGCCTTACATTTAATCAACACGATAATCAAGCCAGGTGGGAGACTTTCAGAGATCCATTCTTCCTCACCTTCTCCTCCTTTCTCTAAACTCAACCTGTTTATCCTCCTCCCCACCCCACGAAATCAACCTCCTCCGACCATTTCTTGAGCATGCTCACACCTCAAGTTTGTACATTAACAACCCTAGAAAATAGACATTGTTTGGTCTCCGGAAGACTACAAATGAATTTCTTTGTCTTCCGGTTACAGGTGAAGGATTTGCAAATACCTCAATTGGCTATATCCATCCATTCACTTGATAAACAGAGGTCGAGTGAAGGCCATCTACTTAGAATCAAAACCGCTCGGAAATGATTTGAGATATTTAACACTGACACGAATCAACCCGAATATTACTTCATGAATGCCGGGATCGTCACTTATCTCTCTACATTGCTTTGAAAATGAAGACTGGGATCGTCTCTTATCTCTCACATTGCTTTGAAAATGAAGACTGGGATCGTCTCTTATCTCTCGCATTGCTATGAACATGAAAGAGGTCGCCTGCGTATTGAACCTTTCACTATCGGGCTACCACCTTCAAAGGTAGCAGAAGGAGACCTGTTATCTTCCATGTTGAAAACATTTTCACCAGTACCTCTGAAACTGCATGTCCAGATGTGTGTTACGTACGAATAAATTTAACATCGAATATGCACATTTGTTGATACATTCAATTGCCGAGGATATAATTAACGTGAGTAAGATCGTTAAACGACATTAGCCTATAAACAGCTACGCAATGCACGATACAAGTCTTATATCGTTACGAAGGAAACCCTCAAACCTATCACATATCTGCTAAATAAGATTATGAATATGGTTGCTGTAAGATCAGAATTCAGTCCTATTCATGAGAAGATATAGAAAGAAGGAGGAGGAGGAAGAAGATTTGTCCGAGAGGAAGTCTATCAAACATCTACTTAAATCTGTACCCACCTCTCTCTCGTTCCGATAGAACATAGTGTTCGTTACGACGGTTACTTTTCCTTACTGTGGGTTTACAAATTCGCCGAAAAACAAGCGAAGAACAGAAACATGGTCACGTGACGAGCTCCAAGCCAATTGCAAGATCTCCGCCTCATTGTCACAAGCTGTTCCTCTAAAGTTCAACTCATCTCTACTTTGTCCGCTCTGCCTGAGATGTTCGGCAAGCGAGAACTAATCAAATCTCGGAACCAACCATCTAAAATCAGTTTACATGCGCATTTGACAACGCATGTGCTCTACAGTCAGAAGCAAGCAGACAGCTTCATTGGCCACACCGTTATAATTTGTAAACCTCCATCGGGAGAATGATCTAAAATATATGTTTATCCACTAGAAAATAAAACATGTGGATAATAATCTGTTTTAAGTTAGCGTTGCAATGCATCATGGGTCAACATACAGCTTGTGAATTACTGCGCCACTCAAACAGATCCTGATTTCTATTTTCGGTGAACGTGTGACTCAAACTTTAGTTATGCTACAAATATTGATAGTTCTATTTAATATGCTACTGAAATAAACCAGTTGTAAGAAACACATGAAAAATGTCAAATCATTTACCTCGTTAGCTAAAGCTAGGTCTTGTTCTAGTTGTTTAATCTTCTCCACCTTGTCAAGTCCTGCCAATCCTCCCGCCATTTCACGACATTTCTTTTCAGCCTCCAACTTCTCTGCTTCCATCTGCTCAGCCTTACGTTCGGCTTTGCGCAGTTTGAATGAAAGGATCCTGCAGTTCTTGGCTGTCTGTTCTAGCTCTTTCTTCAAGGTCGTGTATTCATCAGCTTGCTCTTCTCTGAAAAAAATAATAATTAAGGGGTTAGATTTAATGAAACTATAGTTAATTTTATCAAAATACAAAATTTGATTCAAATTAGCTCATCACCTTAATCAAGGTAAATATCCTCACACTGTTATATTTCATATAGGAATAGCAGTTGTGAAGCTTCCAAAACATTAAAACAATCCTCAATGGTTTTAGAATGTTCTGTTGTGACCCTGTTAAAAATGACTATTTGTTTGAGGAAGCCTAGATATGTTTCAAACAATTAACCTATTACTTTGATTTCAGAACTGAGATATCATGTGTGAAAATCCCTTGAAAATGAGCTAGCTTCCCCATTTAATTATTTTTCCTATAGTGATAACAGTCAAAATGTGTAGTTTATAATCACAGAAATACATTTTAAAGTATTCACCTTCATTTGGGCTTGAACCCTATTTTGAAAAAACAAACAAAAAAACCAACCTTTAAAAAATAAATAATGCGAGATTTCTGCGCGTCTGCAAAGCGTGTCAGTGCTCCGGAAGGCACTAAAACTCCTACACAACCAGCGATTGTTTATTAGCTGTGTGTTTGAACATTAGATGATTGATTGTATTTATGTACCAGCCAACTATCCCATCGCCATTAATCTGCTCAACTGACAGTCTTCCTGGGATTGGATTGCAGAAGGAGAATAATACCCGATAGATGAGTCCACCCAGGTCCTGCCAAATTGAGATCCAAAGCTACTAATATGCATAACCTCCACTTGGAGGCTACCCGGTTCTCGAACAAAATTTAGATCTTGTAATATGTAATTAGTATATTGTACAATACATGAAGGTAGTGAGTGTGTATAAAAAGGAAGATAGGGGTCATGTAAGACGTGGCTAAATGTCATACATGAATGTATGAAAAAAAAAATATTAAGAGATTTAAGAATAAAAGAGCATGTATGACTCGGTGAATGGATATTGTTGAAGCGAAGAGAGTATGCAAAGATAGGGAAGTGTGGAGAAAGTTAGTAAGGATGGATTAAGAACGGAGTTTACCCGCCTCGGTGGCGCACTTAGCTAACGCGCTAGTTTTGTGCTGAGCTAGACCACCGAGGACGGGGAGATTGAGGTTATAATCTCGCTCGGTTGATGTGGGGGGTGGTTTTTTCCTAAATACTTTTCCGCTCCTCCACGCAAATGTGGGTTCACTTCCTCTATATTCAACCTTCCCAATTCCTAACCCATTAGCGTAATTAGTACTTACGCGTATATCCCGAACGAGTAGTAAGACACGGTGTTGAGTATTATTAAAGAGTTGTTGGTTTTTGAGCTATGTACGAAGTTTCTTCCTTGGCAGTTTTAATCCTATGAATCCAATTTTAACGTATTTGTTGAGGTTTATTGAGAACATATTAATAAATCATTAACACTTCAATAATTATGGCCCTATTACTTTCTATCGACCCCTTGGGATGAGAAGTGTTGTGATCGTAAAAAAATCTAACTCAAGATTTTGATAAATGTCGACCTTTCATGACCGCTGTAACTGAAAAGGGGGTTTTCGCGATGTATGTCTGTCCGTCTGTCCATTTGTATCTCACCTAGGAGCCAAAACTATTTTAACAATCAGGCTAAAACTTCTTATCTAGGGTTTTATTAAGGTCCACCCGAGGAGCCTCTGAAATTATATATCCAACCCTGATCCTAAGGGTAGTTTACTGAGGGTCCAAAAGAAAAAAAAACAATCCTCACCAAATCCACTCTGACAATTTTGATTAAATTTTACGCCTAAAAACTGTTTAACAATACAAACAAAATGGAAATATTTATTTTCCCATGAAAATGACTGTGAAGGTTCTTAAAGGCAGATTTTTCCGATTTTGATCATATTTCCGCAATTATTTGAGATAATAAATTATTTTTTTTATTGTAAAGTTGTAGAAAATTCAAAACTAAAATCTTTTATTTGGAATATTATTTTTAAAAACCAATAGTTTCTTAGCTATAATCAATTCTGTATATTTTTTATAGAGCTCTTTGAAAAGGAAATAATAATTGTTGTTCTCTTTGGTGGACAGAAATGTTCCTCTTTTCTCAATGTCTCTGTAACAATGTGTATTAGTTCATATATGCTCTTTGGTGAAGTGTTTCTACAGCAAATATGTTATTAATTTCTACAAATATTAAGAGTTTTAAGTAAATATCTCTATTTTAGGATAAAGATAAAGTCCATGCCATTTATTTTTATATAGAAATAAAAGTGTTAAATAAGGTCTCAAACGATGGTTATTTTAGGACAAAAGTGTGCAAATGTCTACTCAACATATAAATAAAACGTTAAAAATAGTTCAAAGTTCACTTGTACACACTTAACCTAGATCTCACCTGAAATTGTCTTGTAGTTCTTCTATCTCTTCTTCCAAATCCTGGAGTTCTTTCTTCATGTCTTCGTTCTCATCCATTAGCTCTTCGCAAAGATTCTCTGCCGCGAGCAGTTTGGAGCGTAAATCATCCAGTGTTCGTTTCGTGGTGTTGTTATCCGGTCTTGACTCAACCTCATCTTCCAATTCTTTCACTCTCAGCGACAGACTTTTCTTCTCGTCTAGAAGATCTTCCGATTGGGTTTGTAAGTCATTCACTTTTTGTTGGAGTTTCAAGACCTATAAAGTTTCAATTACATCGTGTTAATAGTTTACATCAAATTTAACGTTAGAATACAAATTTAAGTAAATAAATGGAAGGACCCAATCATATATACTTTCTTAAACGTTTTATTAGAGTTTGGAACCATACTTTCTAAACTAGGTTAGCAAATAAGTTTTCCTCACAAAAATAACATTTTATTTTGTTAATGTAATAAAGAACGCCCTGGAACAAAATTGTTAGAGACATTTTAATACAATGGTATATGTTTCAGTGGCCGCATGGTCTAAGGCGCTACCCTCGTGGTAGACTGGACTGCCGAAGACAAGGAGATCGAGGTTCGAATCTTGGTCAGGTGTACTGAGGGTGGTTCTCCCAAAATAGTTTTACACTCTCCCTCCACGAATATGAGGGCACACTTCCTCTCAATTCAACCCTATTCATCCCTAATATTTTATCATAATTAAAACATATGCGTACAAACCGAGCGGGTAGTAAGAAGTGGTGACAAAAAAAAAGCACTCCCCAAAACAACTAAATTTTGTACAAATTAAATTTAAAAAATCAATCAAGTGGAGGATTATCTGTATCTAGGCAGAATGTTTTGTAAGAGTGGAAGGATAGATTTTGGAGTCGACAGACGGGAAACCAATAGGTCAATGTTAAAGAAGCGTCTTACGTTGGTTCGGGGATGTTGAAATGACGAGTGTGGATCGACTGACGAAGCAAATATATGAAGGTAGAGTGTGTGGATCAAAAGTAAGGTGTAGTCCATGTAAGACGTGGTTAAATTTTGTAGACGAATGTGTGGAAAAGGATACATACTAAGAGTTTTGAGAATAAAAGAGAATGTTTGACTTTGTGTATGAATGTTGTTGAAGCGAAGGAGTATGCAGCGATAGGAAAGTGTGGAAAAATCTAGTGAGGAGGATTAAGTATGTAGTGGTCTATTTTAAATGAAAGTACAGTATTTTTCCTACTAATAATGGAACAGCGTGGTTAGATATTTATCTACATTTATGTTTGCATCCACCTCATGAGAGAGATTAAAAGACAATAAAATAATCATGGTCAATGGTAATCAATAAGCTCTCAGAGGTTAATATTTTAAATTATTACAAGACTAGGGATAAGACGATGAAAATTATATCAATATCACTTGCCCGAATAGCTCAGTCGTAGAGCATTAGGCTTTTAACCTAAGGTTCCTGGGTTCAAGTCCCAGTTCGGGCGCATTTTTTAAATGTCATTAACGCAATTGCTAATTTTATATTAATAACCAACCACAACAGAATGAAGTATTATGCAAAGTTATTTTATTATGTTCTTTGGTTCGGGGATGTTGAAATGACGAGTGTGGATCGACTGACGAAGCAAATATATGAAGGTAGAGTGTGTGGATCAAAAGTAAGGTGTAGTCCATGTAAGACGTGGTTAAATTTTGTAGACGAATGTGTGGAAAAGGATACATACTAAGAGTTTTGAGAATAAAAGAGAATGTTTGACTTTGTGTATGAATGTTGTTGAAGCGAAGGAGTATGCAGCGATAGGAAAGTGTGGAAAAATCTAGTGAGGAGGATTAAGTATGTAGTGGTCTATTTTAAATGAAAGTACAGTATTTTTCCTACTAATAATGGAACAGCGTGGTTAGATATTTATCTACATTTATGTTTGCATCCACCTCATGAGAGAGATTAAAAGACAATAAAATAATCATGGTCAATGGTAATCAATAAGCTCTCAGAGGTTAATATTTTAAATTATTACAAGACTAGGGATAAGACGATGAAAATTATATCAATATCACTTGCCCGAATAGCTCAGTCGTAGAGCATTAGGCTTTTAACCTAAGGTTCCTGGGTTCAAGTCCCAGTTCGGGCGCATTTTTTAAATGTCATTAACGCAATTGCTAATTTTATATTAATAACCAACCACAACAGAATGAAGTATTATGCAAAGTTATTTTATTATGTTCTGATTTTACACTTTACTAACGATTATTTTAGTACAAGATGTTTCATCACATTTGATGGTGTAGAATTGGTTTCATTGTACTATACATTTATTTTGGGACATTTATTGAAAAGAAAAAAGTTTATGTTTATGTCGCACTTCAAAACTCGTCAAACATTGAAAGTAGAATCCTTCTGTAGTTGTTAATCAAGTAGTCTAGTAGTGCCGTTGTCAAAGTATCGATACTTTACTAATATCGATATTTTCCTATTGATACCAGTATTTTTTTAATCCATACATTTTCCGATACTTTTACTGATATTAGAATTCACACCCTGGTATCAGATCAGTATAGAAAGAAACAACTTGTTTGTCATCTCCATTCATGTTGGGATTAAATGTTTACTAGGGTGGACGGTGGAGGAAGAACAAATGACACTATTTCTCAGTTCTCAATAATTTTCTGCATGACCAGCAAGAAGCAACTCTATCATTCAATCTTTTTTAGCTCGCCATAATTCATAGCTGTTCTTTCATCTTTGTTTATCAATAAAGTCAGACACCTGACAGGGCAAGTAATGATCCCTTTCTTTATCAATGAGCACGCTCATCACAAACTAAACAAAAGAAGCTTCTGTATAGCTCAAAGAACTCACTCAACCGTGAGTGCCCCAATCTAACTAAGCAGAAAAGTATATGTGCGTTGATTAAGCAGATGAAGCAGGGCAAGACCTCCATTCTTCTATTGTTTGTCAATAATTAATAATCAATCTTGATAGAGTTATATAAATGATGAATGTAGTAAAAAATTGCAACTCCCAGAAGTGAATTATAGAAGTTTTTCTTAAGAAGTTAGATAGCGAAAAAGAATATTTTAAAATTTGTTTTAAAATATTAAAAATCACAATAATTGTCAGTGTTTAAATAAATATGAAAATACAATTATGATATTATATAAAAATACTTATTCCAGATTAAAATTTAGATACCTATACTTACTGTTTTCGAGACTTTTCTTTCGAATCCACATCTCTAACGGCCAGTGAGTGTATGCCGAATGATGTATGGAAACGAATCAAATGGATCAGTAGCTGTCCAGTAGGTAAATTTCACTCAACCAGTAATGCTTGAAGTGGCAGCATTGTCATTTTGTTTACTGTTTAGTGTTTTTAGTTGTGATGTGACTTTTGTGGCTGTTTTCCTACTGAGAACTTTGACTAAAATTAAATGAGGACATTGAGAGTTTTTCTAGCACGTATCCATACTAGTTTGAATTGAAGTGATGTATCTTATTTCATCGTTTATTAAAAAAAAGCTTTCACGAAAGCAATTTAAAGGCTCAAAGCAACAATGAAGGAAGAGGTGTAGCTTAGGGCTTTGTTACATTGTTAAAACTCTTATAATTTTTCATTTGATTAAGTAGGTTACATTAAAATAAAATTATTTTTTTATTCCTCTTTAAAAAATTTTAAATTTGGGGTACATTTTTAAATTTGTTGTTTAGTGCTCAATTTGCATGACATTTCGTATAGCCATGTTGTTTTGAGCGCTGATTACGAATTTGCCATCAGTTATCGCATAAAATATCAGGGGAAGCCCCTTAGCCCTCCCACGCTAAATTATAAATACGCTGTGAATAGTTTATTCGCGTAACAGTATTAACATTTTAGTGCAACTTCCATGATGTTATGAAGCAGGACATTGGCAGACAGGTATCAAGATACTGTAGCAATAACAATAAATTCAATTATTTTTTTAAATTTAATAGCTGAAAACGTTTTATATAAACATGGCCACATTGCTAATTTTTTGATAAAGTGACGAGCGATTTATACATCTCAGGGAGCTTACTATACCTTGATTTTGGTTGGAAGAACAGTAGGGAAAATTCAAATTTATTTATTTGCGACCAATATTGATAATATTTTACTATTTTATTTGTGTTATTTTATAGATTTTGATAATATCTAATAAAAGGGACAACTGCAGATAACACGACTTGATGTATGAATATATTAAAATTGTTTTAGTAACATTAGTAACTAACTTCTACTGTTCTTCCTACCAAAATCAACTTATAGTTAAATATTGCTTCCAACTGTGTTATGATAAAGCAGCGGTTTCCAGCCTGAGGGAACGACCCCATTTGTGATCACGGAATGTTTTGGATTGGGTCACAATGTTGAGGTTTTAGCTTTATATTTACTTTTTCAAGGATTTTAATGACTCTAGTAAAATGCGTAGTTCTATTATTATTATTATTATTATTATTATTATTATTATTATTATTAGCACCACGTCTTACTACCCGTTCGGGTTATACGCACTTAGGCTAATGTGTAATGGTAGGGTGATTGTGAGATGAAATGAAGGACATACAGTTTAACGTGGAATCCGAACCACAGTGGAGGCCTGGCGTTCCTCACATTCACAAGATGTCTTGTCAAAGGTGAAGGAAGGGTTTGGTAATCAGATAAATCTTTTCCGGGACCGAGGATTGAACTCCGGCCGCCAGCATAGAAGTCCGACACCTTACCCCTAGACCACCAGGTCACCATAGCTCTAATAGAAACATAAGTTACTAAAGTGCTAAAAACTACCAAGTTACTGCTTAGGTTCATTCTGGCTAATCCATTCTGATAGTTTCTTGCTCACTTGTTTACTGTGGCAGCCTTGTAATGATGCTAGCATAATATAAAATCATCTCTCGACCCCGGGCTTGTTGATTATCTTTTACTACATATTAGTCGCATATAATCATTATTATAAGCAATTTATAATCATTAAAACAATCATTAGTGGACATGTGGGTTTAATGTCACACTCTTTTGGTATGTTGTTTTTTTGTGACGTGTAAGAAGGGATTTTAGTTCTGGCCAGGAGTAGTTTATCCTAATATTCCTCCATGAAAATAAGACTACATTCCCTCTAAATTTTACCCACCATATTGCTGTAATTAAATATTTATATCTCGAGTTGGTAGTAAGACAGTGAAATAAAACAACTTAAAATCCAGGAATAACATTACGTTTAAAAATACATTTACCTAAATTCTTGATTCAACGCTTGATTATCGCCCCAAATTTTAAAATTTTCCTGGGACTACGTTTCTTCCCCTATACCCCGTTATCAAAATTGCCCTTGTACTCTCCTTTTACACTTAGGAATTTCTTTAATTCAAAAGTTCTTAAGAGTCTGGAAAAAAAATTGTTCGCGCCCCACAAAATATATTTCGTGCAACGTCTCTGTTTATTATGTATCATTAAAATATATATATATTCATATATATTCGATTGAACGTATAATTATATGATAGCCTATGTATTCAGAAATTTAAAAATGAAATACCTTAATTTATAATAAAAATAATAGTTAAAAATATACCCGCGGAAACCCGGGCTTGCACCAGGAATCTTTAAATATTCAGTCTATTGCTCTCCCATCTGAGATTTTTCGACAAGTGAAAATCCCCATCTGGAAAATCCAGTCAAATTGTATTTGAATACAATTTATTTAATCGCTTATACCCTATGTGATTTTATTTGGCACATTAACCCTAGTCTTCTCTTCATAAGGTTAGTGTTATATCCATTATATTAATATAATTTAAACGAGTAAAATTCACTGTAAAATTATAATACTATCAATATACAGCATTCAACTCAATGTAAGTGATTCCAGAATATTTAAACTGTTTGAATGTGATGACAGGCAGAATGTATCTTCCTATAAATGTATCAAAAACTAATATGATAGAGTTTTTTATAGGGAAATATCAGGAAATGATTTTCAGCTTGGTATAAATTGAAAACTGTTAAATGTGTCTGGGCAGAATGTTTTGTAAGAGTGGAAGGATAGATTTTGGAGTCGACAGACGGGAATCCAATAGGTCAATGTTAAAGAAGCGTCTTACTTTGGTTCGGGGATGTTGAAATGACGAGTGTGGATCGACTGACGAAGCAAATATATGAAGGTAGAGTGTGTGGATCAAAAGTAAGGTGTAGTCCATGTAAGACGTGGTTAAATTTTGTAGACGAATGTGTGGAAAAGGATACATACTAAGAGTTTTGAGAATAAAAGAGAATGTTTGACTTTGTGTATGAATGTTGTTGAAGCGAAGGAGTATGCAGCGATAGGAAAGTGTGGAAAAATCTAGTGAGGAGGATTAAGTATGTAGTGGTCTATTTTAAATGAAAGTACAGTATTTTTCCTACTAATAATGGAACAGCGTGGTTAGATATTTATCTACATTTATGTTTGCATCCACCTCATGAGAGAGATTAAAAGACAATAAAATAATCATGGTCAATGGTAATCAATAAGCTCTCAGAGGTTAATATTTTAAATTATTACAAGACTAGGGATAAGACGATGAAAATTATATCAATATCACTTGCCCGAATAGCTCAGTCGTAGAGCATTAGGCTTTTAACCTAAGGTTCCTGGGTTCAAGTCCCAGTTCGGGCGCATTTTTTAAATGTCATTAACGCAATTGCTAATTTTATATTAATAACCAACCACAACAGAATGAAGTATTATGCAAAGTTATTTTATTATGTTCAGATTTTACACTTTACTAACGATTATTTTAGTACAAGATGTTTCATCACATTTGATGGTGTAGAATTGGTTTCATTGTACATTTATTTTGGTCTACAGACCCGCCTCGGCGGCGCAGTTGACTAACGCGCTTGTCGTGTTGAAGCTCGACTGCTGAGGACGAGGAGATCGAGGTTCGAATCTCGGTCGGGTGAACTGAGGTTTTTTTCCTAAATTGTTTTCCACTCTCCCTCCACGCAAATGCGGGTTCACTTCCTTTAATTCAACCTTCCCAATTCCTAATCCATTAGAGTAATTAGTACTTAAAGCGTATAACCCGAACGGGTAGTAAGACGCGGTGCTAAATATTATTATTATTATTTTGGAACATTTATTGAGTAGAAAAATGTTCATTATCAGGGGCGTCATGCTAAAGCGGGTTAGGGGCTGTCTTGCCCCGCCCTCCCCCCACAATGTTGTTAAATGTTTGAAAGTGTGGAATTTTGTGAGATTCAATATCTTGAGTTGAGAAATTGTATGATTACACTGTACCTCAGTACTTTCTATTATTAAAGTGCCTAAACAAAGACTTGTACAGACAAATTTAAAATTTTCCAAATGTTGTTCCCTACTTTTTTAATTATCCCAATATCATTACTTATTCACCCCCTCCTCCCTTGTGGGCTTGATCGGTCAGGATAGCTTGCGGGAAGGGTAAAGTTGCAGGTAAGGTAATTGCGTGGGTTTGTGAATTTTGATTTAATAATAGTTACTAAAAGTTAATACAAAAATTGATATTAGACGAATGATAAAGAAATAAAAAGACTGTACACCTGCGCTCATGGAAGAACTGGCTTAACTTGCAAATACTTAGACCGATGAAGTTGACTGTTACCGCATGTGACCTCTACAGTACTCGATCTCGGAATCCTAGACTCAACGGATACCCTACCCTCTAATTACAAGTGTTATTGATTACCGGAATATGTCGTCTGATACGGTACGGTGTTGGACAGCGTGACCACCTGCGATATAGATGGAATTGTGACGCCCCCATTGCTCAAAAAAATCAAGGTATTTTATAATACGATATGGCCCATTTCTTGTCCTACTAGTTCAATTAATGTTATTAATTGTCAGCACTCTTCTGTAACTTTCTAGTGCGTTACTTCATGCACTGCGTATAACCCGAACGGGTAGTAAGACGCGGTGCTAATAATAATACTTCATACATGCTAAGACAGCAATTTTAGCGCGTGCGTCCACTCAAGTTATGTAAATCAAAACAAACATTCAAACATTGCTCAGTGATTATGACATGAAAGTGTTAATTATGAGGAACTGAAATGGATAAAAACGGAAATCACGAGTATCTCTTGGTGAAACATATTTTGATTTATTTAGGACAAGACATCTTTTGGTGTATTATAGACTATCCCAAGAGGAGGGAAAGGGCTAGTTGGTATCCCCAGTGGCGTACCTCCGAAGCTGCAGTCTTGCTCGGTGCCGTGTGCATGGAGGCAATACGACTCAACAGAATGTCGCTCTTCTCTCGTTCAACTCGCTCGCAACGATTTCGCATCATGTCAAGTTCCTGTTTCAAGCTCTCAATCTGCTCCTGCAAACAAATACAAGTCACGGGTGACCTGGCGGTCTTGGGGTAAGGTGTCAGACTTCTGTGCTGGCGGCCGGGGTTCAATCCTCGGTCCCGGCACAGATTTATCTGATTGCCAAACCCTTCCTTCACCTCTGACAAGACATCTTGTGAATGTGGGGAATGCCAGGCCTCCACCGTGGTTCGGATTCCGCGTTAAACTGTAGGTCCTTATTTTCATCTCACAATCACCCTACCATTACACATTAGCGTAAGTGCGTATAACCCGAACGGGTAGTAAGACGCGGTGCTAATAATAATAATAATAATAATAATAATAATAATAATAAATACAAGTCACCGCGTCTCGCTTACTACATGGCCGGGTCACATGGCCGCACATGTACTAGATCACGCTAAATGGGTTCAGGACAAGGAAGGTTAAATTTAATGGAAGTGTACCCGCATTTGCGTGAAGGTATAGTGGAAAACCATTTATTTTTTAAAAAAAAAGAGCGCAACCAATTTGCATTTGAACCCTTCAGTCCAGTCAACTATTGCATATACCGTGCGGCCAATGAAGCGGGCCAGTTATTTACAGAAATTCAAGTCCTAAGAACATTTTATTTATCATCATATTAATGTTTGTTATAGTAAATATATCGACACTTTAGATTCAACATTGTCCAAAAAGTTATATCAACATTGACTTCTACAAGTGTTGGCTTTTAAAATATAAATCATAAAGGGTAACAGGCGCTAAATCATAATATTAAGACATAATTTCTCAACCACTTCGAATTGTAAAATCTAAAACTTATAATTCAAGGAAGGTTGTCAAATTATAGCTAGTACTTTTTATTTTATAAATTACAAAAATGCATCAAAGACATTAGTGTCTAACTATTTTATTTTTATCGCTGTCTTAATACCTGTTCAGGTTATACATACATACACACATATACATATATATATAAAATTACGCTAGTGTGTTAGGGATGAGTAAGGTTGAATTTTTAGAGGAAGTGTACCCGCATTAGCGAAAGCCACTTTCAGTAGACTCAACAGGGATTCGAACCTTGATCTCCCGGTCATTGGAAGTCTAATCTAACACGAGAGTAACGCCTTAGGCTATGCGGACACCGAATCAGATATTTACCTATTTTAAATGTGTATTGTTTATTTTCAATGTAATCATTCTCTATACACCCAATTCAACAAAATATTTTGAATAATTTCCAAATTTTTTTTTTCTCCAAAAAGGTGAGCTGGTGGTCTAGGGGTAAGGTGTCAGACTTCTGTACTGGGGTCCGGGGTTCAATCCTCGGTTCCGCTACAGATCTATCTGATTGCCAAACCCTTCCTTCACCTCTGACAAGACGTGTATTAATCACAACTTGTGAATGTGTGGAATGACAGGCCTCCAGCGTGGTTCGGATCCCACGTTAAACTGTAGGTCCTTCATTTCATCTCACAATCTTCCTACCATTACACATTAGCATAAGTGCGTATAACCCGAACGGGTAGTAAGACAAAGTGCTAATAGTAATAATATTATTTTCCAAAATCAGTCTTCAGTAAACTTGCTATTGTTTTTTTTCTCTCCAAAAAACCAATATACGAGTATAGTTTTATTTATAATATACAAAAACGCCAAATATATTATTTTTGAACAAATTTGTTATATCACATTTTCTAGAAATTTATAATTTTTTAAAAATCAATCCAATGCAAACTATAGTACTCCATATTCTAGAGCTAAAAACAAAATCAAGAGTATTCCTCGACATATGACCGTATAACATCTGAATATAAAAGTTGAGCAAAATCCGTAAAATCAGGCACAGATAGAGAAATAGATAGAGAGACAGAAAGATAGACAGAAAAATACATTTTTAGGACACACCTTTTTGAGTGTGGGGACACATAGAACATCAAGATATATCATAATATCGAGACCAAAAATGTTCGCTACAACATTACTTTCTCTAATAGAAAGTTAAAACAAATCAAAGTTTTTAAAAAAAAGTATTGTTTAGTTTAAACACTGCACCTGCAGTACATTTAAATAAAATATAAAATTGGTTTGCTGGCCAAATTCATATTTGAAAGGATGTTAGCCATTTAAAAAAAACACATGTCTAACTACCCGTTCGGGTTAGACGCTCATGAACGAGTTACTCTAATGGTTTTAGGCATGAGGAAGGTTATATTTAGAGGATGCGTACCCGCTTTTGCGTGGAGGAAAAAGTGGAAAACCATTTTGAAAAAAAAAAACACCCTCATTACGCATGACCTAGATTCGAACCTTGAACTCCACGTCATTCGCAGTCTAGTCTACTGTGAGAGTAGCGCCTTAGACCATGCAACCACCGAAATGGGTGTTAGCCATTTAAACTAATTCAAATTTAGAACAGTTGTTTTTTTTATCTACTGACTTGTAATTCATTTTCATTTCGGTCGACGAGCGTTGTTTCCGTGTTTTCTGTCCCCGTCGTGCTGGAGATGTCATCATTGTCACTGTCTTCTTCGTAGCTTTCCTCAGAGCTGGTACCACTGCTACCACCACCCGCTGAAGAACTTCCCCCTGAGCCGGAGTAGGAGGGAATAGTCAGTCTTTTATTGCCGCTGCTGTAAGGTGTACAAGTCCCTACAGATGGCGTACTTTGGTTCGGTCCACTTACAGGATCCTTTTTGCTAGATTTCTTTGTGTTGGAAGATTTTACCTACAGATAAATCACAAAATATTCATACATAAATGACCTTGACACATGAATCGATACTAAAGCTCTTTATTCAATTAAATATATTCATTACTTTATTTTAATATTGTTTGTATTAATTGTATTATTATGTTATTTAAGTAACATATTTACTTTTTTTCCCCACCTTTTATAAATCCAATTTATTTTTGTTAGGGTGATACATCTAATAAAGTGTGTTTTTCGCGCGCGACTTGTCCACAGCTGGCTTAGTGGTTGGTCTGTGAATGGGCGTTTGTCACCAACGTGGCTTTATAATTTCATTTAATATAATTGCATATGAAATAAATAATATAAGCGTGTTAAGATTCATCTCCCTCATTCTACAGCAGCCCCGAGAAGACCCAATGGCAAGGTTGTAGTCAGGGGGGCTTGGGGGTTCAAATCCCCCCCCCCCCATATCCTCCGAAATTTTATGAAAAAAATATATTTGACTTTATTTATGGTTCAAGCAATATTAAAATTAAGGTACAAGTACAAATTAGGGGGCTGCGTTACCATAAAAACACATCAGAGAGTTTCTAGAACTATTTATCTTTTTTTTTTTCTAGTCTCCGGCAATTGGGGGATGATGTGGGGCCTCTAACCCCCCTCCCCCCCGAAATAATTGGCTGGTTATGACCTTCCTACTTGGACATCAGCTTCGCTTCTTTGCTAGATGATCAGTTTCAGGTAGCCAAACGATAATCACGTATTTTAATCTTGACAAATTTTAATATTTCTTGATCACTCAAAAGACAAAACCCAAATTCTTGTTTCTTATTCTAGATAGACAAATGCTACCACGGACTGTTTTAATCTACATCCTGGCAGGAGAACTCCTACAGTACATTTTCATGATTAAGACAAATAAGCTGAGTTGTAGAGGATTTTTTTAAATACACGTTTACAAAATAACTACTTCAAGATAAAAATAATAATTTTGTGACACTTTAGGACTATTTTTAGGATTGTTTCAAAATTTGTGGTTTTTGTTTCAAAGTTATGTATTTAAAACTCGCTGAATAAAACGTAAATTTATTAACATGGGAAATACTATTTTGACCTGACGTTACGTCACAGGTAGGCAACGTCATTAAAGTGAGAATGATACAAGTAAAAATCAAAATCTTGTAGCACTCTTTAAATTATTGTATTTGCGTCAAAAACACAAACTGTTGCTCTTTTTTCATAGGTGTGATATATATTTGATCTTGACAGAATATCTACTTCGCTCCTGATTGTATATATGTTTTAAACCTAATGTACGGTGAAGTTTTTTTTATCAATTTTAATACATTACGATTGTTAGATACCGCTTTATTTCACCTTAACCCTTTTATCCCCTAAAACTGTTATCATAAATCTTGCTCATAAAGCAAAGGTATGAAGTATAGACTGAACAAAGCAAGGAGGACTAAGGCTTGAAGAAATCGTATAGTCTGGTTGTAGAGGTGAGTAAGAGGATAGAGGAAAGACGGAGGAAGGAATAAATAAAAATAAAGATATTGGTTGGATAGAGGAAGGAAAGACAAACTAGAAGCTAAGTCCATCATGTAGCTATCCATCTGCACATGCGCAAGAAAGATCTAACCTGGCAATAAACTGATAAACCACATACATTATGATGGAGCTATACACTTCTTGATAAAGTTTGTTCATGATGGGATTTTACCTGGATGACAGTTCAGAAATCATATCTTTATGTTTTGGGTTACCAACACTTGTAACAAATCACTGTTTTGTTATAAATGTTAAGTTTTTTAATTACATATTATAATTTACATTTAAAATAAAGTAAACTTAAGTTTTCTTACATACACTTTCATAACTTTTAATAATTTCCTTTTACCCGATCCGAAACAATATTTTAAACATAATTAAAAGTACTTATCCTTAATTTTGGAATGTTATCTGTGATATGTAATATAGTGCACACATTAATACCTTTTAATACAGGCATATTATGTACCTGGAAAAACCCACCTCGGTGGCGTAGTTGGCTAACGTGCTTGTCGTGTTGAGCTCGACTGCTGAGGACGGGGAGATCGAGGTTCGAATCTCGGTTGGGTGAACTGGGGGTGGTTTTTCCTAAATGGTTTTCCACTCTCCCTCCATGCACATGCGGGTTCACTTCCTCTGAATCAACCTTCCCAATTCCTAATACATTAGAGTAATTGGTACTTAAAGCGTATAACCTGAACGGGTAATAAGACGCGGTGCTAAATATTACTTGGTAAAGACAAACTACTTGTCATTTTTTATATATAAAATAAATTATTTTATGATTATTTTATCGATTTCGAAATATTTAACTGAATAAAATATTGTAATCCACTGCGTGGGTGCACCATTGTAAAGAACTTGTTGTGTGTCATGATCAATCACATGGTTTAAATTCATCGGTCGCCATTTTGAAGCCATGTTAGTTAGACCTTTTGTTAAAGTGGTGTGGATAATATTTTTTAAGTGGAATAAAACGATAAATAATCTTTGTGTCTGAACTCAAATAAATATATAAATAATATTGGCCTAAATTACTGTGGTTAACTATCAAATTCATACATTACCATACGTTTTAATTACAGCAGTCCAAAGTGACTGATGTCAGCTGTTGGCGTAGGGATATATTAGGGACTACTTCTAGTAACTTATTGAGCTGTCATCCAAGTAAACTAAGGTCGTGAATGTATTATACCTACGTCCCAGGACTGAGACCTAAATGAAGATAGGGGAGGAGGGAGCTTTAGAGAGCCGAATGCCTTGAACATCAAGCGCATCCACACACACACACACACACACTTGTCTGATGACGTTATACACGGACTTAGAAAACTGGCTTGGGAGATTTATGAATAAATTTAGCAGACTTCATGTATTGGTCTAATTTTAGTAATAAATAACAAAACAATGGTGTACCTGAATGATGAAATCCACCTCCGGATTTGTCGGTTCGTCAATAGAACGTGTTTCTTTCAAAGACTGTATTTGCAATCTTCTTTGTTTCCCCGAACTCGTACTCGTGTCTTTGCTAAGTCTTTGTCTTCCGGTCTCACACGAATCTTCCTTGACACTTCTTGTATTCTCCGTAACCTTCTTATGCCTTTGGGATGGTTGTTCATTGCTGGAGAATGTGGAGGTGGGGGTAGGGCTGCGTCTCGCCTCCGAGGGCAACGACGATTCAGTCGTCCTTCGACGGAGGGTGTAGGAATCCGAGGGCGTCGAGTCTGCAACAAAAACTTGAATTCACTCAATTGGAGGAGTTGCGGTCAAAGACAAGGATACGTCAGATACTCAGGTTCACCTTACGCTCCTTAAGCCATGTTGAGTTTACCAACACAGGGGTTTGCTAGTGTCAATGCTCAGTGATAAAAGCTTTCCTTAATGTGCACGTAGTAACGACTCACTTTTAACATGTTCATCATAAAGGGGCCATTGTAATGTGCAGTTTGAGTAAGCTCTTTGTGAAGTAGTATTATGTGAAGAGGGGGCTGGGTCGCTACCGTAACCTAGCTTTGTGGAATCCAGCCACGGATATTTGTGTATTATCTTTAAAGATACTATGTTTAAAACGAGTTTTTATTAATACCCCTTGATGGTACCTAGCAATTCCCGTGTTGAAGGGCTCGAGCTTTCCCAAGGAGCGCAGGCATTTTAACCTGGAGGCCATGGCCAAAGTGGTCTTCAGCCCTTAAAGTTTTTTTTTCACCATTTCTTACTACCCGTTAAGACACTTGCGTCGTTATCGGGGGGCAGAGGGGTAATACTCCCCCCCCTCCGATAATTTTCTCAAATGGTGACTCTTAGTACCATAAATTAAACAGTGAATTGTTATATTCAGAAATTTTTTTAAAAAACCTGTTTTGAGCAATGCATGATTTATTGATGTAACACTCGTTTCGGTGGTCCAATGGTCTAAGCCGTCATTCTCACAAGAGATTAGACTTCCAATGACTATCATATCAGGTTTTGAATCTCGGTTACATATACTGATAGTGTTTTTTCCTCAATGGTTTTTCATTCAAATACGGGTAAACTTGCTCTAAGTTCAATTTTTAATTTGGAACTAAACCCCAAATTTTCCGAATCTGAAGTGTACCTCATTATCCATGAGGGCCCCATTTGGTGTAAAACTTTGTTTTGAGTGTGTCAGTAGGATAAAGATATAAATAAAACCAGGCAGAGGAAGGAAGTTGATAGTACCTTGCCCTGTGTCGGTAGTTGGTGCCGGTTTCTTCCTTGGCAGAGTTAGACTGACTGTGAACTCCTGGGCTCTAGTATCTTCACTCAAGTTACCAAGATCTGGTGTGGACGTCCAAGAAAGAGCTGGTCTCCCACTTCCTAGCCTAGACTCAACAAAACAACAAAATGCATTCAGTATTAAAATAAAATACTACAACTAACACTAGTACATTAAAACAATGATTCTTGAAGATATGAATCACATTACTTTCCATCCATTGCTGTTTCCAGCCTGTAGCCGGGGTCAGTTTTTTTTCCATCCAAGCCATATATTTTCCACTACCGGCTTGCTAGCCCTGTCGTAGTTTCATCTACCTTATAATCCATCATAAGACTAGGACATGCCCAACATCCAGCCCTTTCCCTACCCCGCCACACCCCCCGGCCGTTAGTTTGTCGTTGTGAAAGTGTAAACCGATATTTTTTTTATCAATGATACATGTTCGGCCATGCCGGGAATCGAACCCGGGACCCTTAGCTCAGTAGGCAAACACGCTACCGACTGAGCTAAGTTGTCAGACTGAAGATATGAATAACGACTATCCGAAATGCCAAATTCACAAATCACCCCATCCAAGACTTAACATTAGCTCGCTAATTCATATCACTTGGATTTTGAGTATTTTATTATTATTTTTATTATTAGCAGTAGTAGTAGTAGTAGTAGTAGTAGTAGTAGTAGTAGTAGTAGTAGTAGTAGTAGTAGTAGTAGTAGTAGTAGTGGTAGTAGTATCATAGTGTGCCCACATTAAAATAGTGTGTTTTTGCTACAGCATGGATATTTTTACCTTTAAAACATCCCTCCATCCGAATGTTATAATATGTTTTTGTAACAAATTAGTTCTCATTGTCTACGTTCTACTGAACTACAGTGAATATCATATCTGAGGGAACTGATTATTACCATTGGGAAACAATGTTATCATTTATATTTTTTCTTATGCTCGCTCTTCTCTTATGTTATATAAACCAAGTTTGGCAACGCTGGTTCGTCGATGTTGCCAGTAGCTTCTTCCTACCCCAGACCACCACCTTCAGACATAACTGAGTGCGAGGAGTTTTGACAACAGTTAACCAACAAAGAGAGAAAATAAATAATTTGTCCATAAAACCTGCAGCTGCCCCAGAGATGATATTGGGTGTAGTCATCGTGGCTAGGTGAAAAATCGCCTAGTTCAACTTTCTTGCTTAAATAAATTAAAAGGTTTGTGGTAAATCCGATTGACAGTTAAATATCAGCTCAATACTTTTTTTATATAGATAACACAACAACTTTTTTTTATCTCTACTTTTTCAAATCTCAGAACCAACCATCTCAAATCAGTGCCTATGCGCATTTGACAACGCATGCGCTGTAGAGCCTACGTACATATCTTTAACGCGCAACGGTACCTGACACGTCCGTATCACCACGCATCCCTCGCATCGCTCGGTACCCAAGAAGCTTCAACTCCCAACCCCGAAGGGTGGGATGATACGGTTCAAGCCGGATACCCAAGGAGGCGAGAATTAACTCCTCCTTTACCAGTTGGATTGACAAAGGGGGACCACGTGCCTTACACCTATCCTCGGTGGTAACTGGAGCTATTTACTTCAACTCACAGAAGTGACCTTGCTATACCCACTCTTCCCCGTGTGTAGGGGAATGGGGGGAAGGGAGTAATTCCCCACTTCTCGTGCGTACGAGTAAATGCGCCCATGTTCCAGCCCATGCACTACTAACTGTCCAGGCTAGCACTGGAGCTAAAACGGCTCACTGCACGAATGGCAAGGCCCGGGCCCACAGGCCCAGAACCCTAAGGGTCGAGGCCCGAAAGCCCAGAACCACAGGAGCCCAGACCCCACCACGCTGCCAACGCCATCACTCGTTGGCATTTAAACTCACTGCCCCACAGACTCCAACCTATTTATGCAAGTTCGCGACGTAGGCTTTTGGCCCAGTCCTGTGTACTGCTTATGACGAAAGTAGTCAAATGGAGGCATACCAGTCCGCAGGGCCACACCAAGTACCTATAGGTAACCAATACAAGCATCAGTCTCTCTGGCACGCGAACAGCGAGCAGACAGCTTGGTTGTCCGTTGTGAGGAGATTTGAAATAACCCGTTAATGTAAAGCTTGTATCGATGTATTGGATTGTGCCAAGACACAGTGCTATAATTTGTAAACATCCATAGGGAGAATGATATAAATTCTAAAATAAATGTTTACCTAGTGGTAAATAAAATATGTTGCTAATCAGCTGTTTTAAGTTAGCGTTGCAATGCATCATGGGTCTTTAGTGTGTGAATTGCTGCGCCATTCAAGCAGATTCTGCTTTCTGTTTTCGGCGAGCGTGTGAATCAAGCTCGACTTGTGGAAACGCTTAGCATTAGGCTAGGTTAGGAACGATTGAATCCAGCCAGAGTATATTTACATTGTATGAATTGTCTCTCTCGTGGTGATGAAAAGTTTGGTCTCGTGTTCAAGTTTATTAGTGATAACACTGGACACTACCACGCCTAACCAGTGGGCATATGGATATAGCTTCCCAGGGATTTGAACCCATAATAACGGTTTCTATCAGCAAGGTCTACTAATATCTACTTACCTTTTTACAAATACAGTTTCAACATTTCCTGAATTGGAATATTTCTCACTTGTTGAAGAGGGACTACCAGAGCTACTAGAGCTACGAGAACTCAAACCACTGTCGTTGCTGCCTGAAGAACTACTACTGCGTTCATCACGAGAACTGTAAACAAACATATTTCGCTGATACATAACTGTATTTATGTAATGTTATTTATTTATTATATATTATATTATACAATTTGCTAAGAAATATTCTGTTCCACACCCAAAAAACTGTTAGGTCGGCTTGTTTTAAAGTGCTCATCATCGTGGTTTGAGAAGGGGAAATGTATCACCTATGTTTTGCTTAAAATTTTAAATACAAAATTCTCGAAATCTATAACAAGTTGATGGACTTGGACGAGTAAATCTTTAACTAAAAAGTCTAGTGAGGCCTCTTTTTTATTACTTTTCCCAATGAAAAGTTGTTGATAAATTTTAGCGCGATAATCTGCAGATATCACTGCAATGACCCACTAGCAGCGATTACAACACGTCTTCGGAATGGCTTAATGTATTTAAATACATTATAAACAAAGCATACTTTTCAATTTGGCCCACAAAGATATCTTACCGTGAAGAAGGAGTGCTCCAACTGGACAGGCTTGGAGATGATAGAGCTGTTTCATCCCGTCTCAACGATGATTCGTCTTTGTTTCGGGTGCCATGTTCTTTGTAGTCCCTGTGTAAGAAAGATTCAGTTGTATAAGTAAATTTTAGTTTAAAAATACTATTTGTGCTGGTGGCTTACACGGCTGAGATGTTTCGAGAACGTTCCATTACGAGATGGAGCTGGAAATGTGGAGGTTTTGTGGCATGGCAGGTTTCTTAGGACCATTGTACTGAACAATGTTAAGATCATATCGGATAGCGTGACCACTTAGAATTTGGTAGCTACAAAGATGAACCTTCATAAAGTTGGCTTCCAATCATAGTGCCAAATAAAGTTTCTCTGAACAGATTTATTTTTTAAATTATTGGGTGCCTATGTGACAGTTGTGGTTGTTTAACTGCAGGATTACCCTGAGCTAATTTTGCAATTGCAATGGCAGTGCATGTTGCAACAAATACAAATACCAAATCTCAAACAGAAGTGTATTCAATTGCATGGCTGTCATTAATATATTAAAATTATGAGCGTAATAAAAACAATGTATATAAAATGGCCTTACCTGAAACATCGCTTACATCTGGTAGGCCAACGAACTTGAGGATGAAAACCCAAAGGGCACAAAGGGTCACCCTTTACGGCCGTGGGGTACAGATGGTGCATTGCTCTCCTCTACAGAAGAGACCTGCAAGAGGGAGCTAATCATAAAGACTTGATGATTTCAGTTGAATTATCAACCATACATGATTGTTGACACTGGTCAACGGAGACGTCATTGAGGACGTGCTACAATATTAAAGGAAAAGGGCGTGTATTGATTTTAAACGGTAATTATCATTTGGTAGAGCAAATGAACTTAAATATTTAGGAACAATTTTAATAAGTAATTCAGATACTAGAGTGTAAATTAGGAAATAACTGTAGTGGACAAATACATGCTACTACGGGGTCAGTAAGTTGTTAACATCTCGCCTGTTGTCAGAATATATAAAACTATATCTTCACCGATTGTTATCTATGGTTGTAAAACATAGTATTATATATTTTATGATGAGAAGAAACTTAGGGTGTTCGAAAACAAAAAAACTTAGGAAAATGTTTGGTCCAAAAATAGATCAGGATAAAACAGAGTGAAGGAGGTAATATAATGTCAAGTTACGTATCCTGTACCAATTTTCAGACATTGTAAGGATAATCAAGTCTCAGGCCATGGTGGGCAGGACATTCAGCGCGAATGGAAGAAATTAGAATTACGTTCAAGGTATTGACTGGCAGATCCAATGGGAAGAGACCAGTGAGAAGACCCAGTCACAGATGGGAGGGTGACATTAGAATGGACCTGAAAGAGATAATATAATGGGGTGAACTAGATAGAACTATCTCAAGATAGAGATATATGACGTACTTTTGGAATTTCGTAAACGAACTTTCAAACTCCTAATGCCATATTATAATAAATGAAGGTATGCAGGTTGACATAGACCTAATCATTGGACTAGAGATATATCAGCCGTTCATGTTTTAAATGTCTTTTGGTAACCACACTTGTTTGATATTCAAGAATATTCTTTGTTTTAGCGTCAATGAATATGATTGTATATATGATTGAAAATAAGGAGAAATATTTTTCACTCTGTTATTGAGTAGGTCTACTGTAATATTACTGACAGTAATAAAATCTAAACCAAATAAAAATCGAATTTAATTTAAAAATACTGGAAAAAACTCTAATTAAGCTACATTCAAGTTTCAACGTTGTTTTTCTAATGGAAACCCTTCATTGAAGTATTTTTAGAAACATTATCTAGCAGTGAAAATAAGTTACACCTTTTTCTTTGAATAAAATACAATCGATTTAGTTACGACTTTTTCACTTAGTTTCATTATAAGCCATTGTATTTTTCTTATTAATTGTCCACTGTGCGTTATGCCCATCTTACAGACAATGAGACACCAGATTCTCAGCCTTATGCTCCTTGAGTGAGGTTGAGTTCGTCAACACTGGGGTTCGCTAGTGTCAATGCGCAGTGACCAAAGAACTTCCAAATGTGCAAGTTGTTAAACAACTCATTTTTAACATGTTCATCATAAAGGTGCCATTGTAATCCTAAAGAGAAGTCTGAGTAAGCTCTTTGTGAGTTAGGATTATGTGAAGAGGAGGTTGGGTTACTACTTGGACCTAGCTTTGTAGAATCCAGCCGAAGGATATTTGTGTTTTCACTCTAGTGAAATCATATTTAAAATAAGTTTTTTAAATACCCCTTGATGGCACCTAATGATCCCTGTGTTGAAGGACTCGAGCCTTCCCAAGGAGCGAAGCCATTTTAACCCAGAGGTTGAAGAAGGTATGTCTGTGGCCCAGCCTAAGGAATTATCTTTGTGCATGGAGTGTATATTTTCCCCGGTAGGTGTCTCCACCTATATCGTCAACAAACTCAAAGTATCAACTACAAAAAGAAAAGAAAATCTAAATTGAAATGAATGTTTCCATGGTTGGGACACTAATAGCTTCCGTCATTTCTGCTGGAGTTAAAACAGCCATCAACTGGTATGCGGGATTAAACAAATAGTGTGGACAAGAATTGAGTTCAGATAAAAGCATCCCAGATGATAGTTGTTTTAACTACAGCAGAAACGCCGGAATTCCCTCACTGCGGCTTAAACCTAAAAAGAGTTGTTTCAATTCAAACATTTCTCATGAAAGCCTTCAAAACTAGGATCGCTATAGCTACTATTTGATATGTTGTGAGGTATGTATCGAAAGCTACGATAAATCAATAAAATTGAAGACCTGAGTATTATAAGTGGGTAATCGACCACTTTCTTGTTTTTTAAGAGAGCAAAAAAAAATTTAGTTTTGCAGTATATTTGTATTTAATGTAGTTATCTACCCTATGAAATAATTTATATGTTTTTTGAAGTTTCGTACATTGCTTAATTAAGCCAAATACACATTAACAATCCAAATACATAGTGAACAAAAATTGGTCCTGTCTAAAGTTGATTGCACAGGATTATAAGTGGGCTTTTATATATATATAAAGCATAGGCATGGTATTAAAAGTGAGCTTTATAGAACGGAGTACTTATATAATGCACTTTATTATATATTGAAGCAATATTAATCTACTTTCATATCATATTCATAAAAAATTCTTACTGTCCTTTTAAAAAAATAACATATAATTACAACGATTTTAAATGCTAAATTGGTTTTTGTTTTATATGTCATGTGATTGGGAGCAGCACTCCTATTGGCTGCTTGGCTCTAAGCCCACTTATAATTCTAACTGAAAGCAGCGCTCCTATTGGCTGCTTGGCTCTAAGCCCACTTATAATTCTTACAAAGTAGCTGGCTTTAAAATATTAAATGAACATTTACAGCATCTTGGCAAATAAAAAAGAGCGAAAAAATTGTTCAATTTATTTATGCTCACAAGCTTTAAAGCTTAGGACAATACATTAATTATATCGATAAATTTACCGATATATCGAATACTAAAACCTTTATATCTATGTTTGTGTAAATAAGCCGCTATATTTTTGCCATTCATATTCAAAACAGGCTGTAGGTTGTCATGTGTGTGTATAATAGACCATCATAACTCAGCCAAGACTTAACTGTGGGAGACAATTTTGCCGATTCACCAGCTATAACATTTTATTAAAATCAAGATAGTTACATTTTAATGTATTTGTAATGAAACAGACATATTTTTAAAAGTAAGGTAATATTTGAAATAACAACATTATGCCAATACTGTTTTGGATAAATTTCAAATCTTTATATAAGATTAAATTAAAAATAATATCCCATAAATTTAAATTTCTAAAAAATAACTATATATGTCGTTGAAAGATTGTTTTTCTGTCTTAACACAAATTGTTCTAGTCCTCTATAATAGGGATGGCCCTATCCTAGGGTATCCAAAAAGCATCTTTTTACAAATCTAAATAGTGATTGTGGTCTTAAGAGTGGACCCGTTCTAGGATTTAAAAATGTGTCCATTATTTGTAAAAAAATAAATAATTTTTAAATAATGCTGTTTGTACAGGGTTAATTCATTATGAGCCTGTATACTGTGCATACGTAGGTTATTATTAAAAAACAATTATTGCACTGTGCAGTATTGAATACGTATAATTAATGCATACGCAGCTTATTTTGTATTACCATAACTTCTCGTTAAATCTACCTTTAGCACTAAGAGTAAAGAGAATATAGTACAGCATTAAATGAACATCGCTGTACACCTGCTTCAGTGGCCGAATAGTCTAAGGCGTCACTCTCGTGTTAGACTGGCTTGATGATAACGGGAAGATCGAGATACGAATCCCTGTTGAGTTTACTTAAGGTTTTTTTTCCTGGATATTTTCCCACTCTCTTTCCACGAAAATGTGAGCATATTACTTCTAAAATGCTTCCTTCCTCATCCTTACCTCATTAGAGTAATTATCATATATGTATATTGTCTGAACAGGTGGTAAGACGTGGTAATAAAAATAAACACTGCTGCATAACATTAAACATACCGGAATGATAAAAAAAATCAACGAAAATACTCTATTCAGCTTAAAACAATAAATAAGTTTAATTCTGCACACAAAAAAAATTACTCCCCTCAATGAGCTCAAAGCCTTATTTCATTAATAATAGTTTATATAAAACAAATCTTTATATTTCTTGTTTGTGTCATTTGTAATCTCATTTTCAAGATGCATTTCCAACCTCAATTTTTTTTAAAGTTATTCTGCATCTACCTCTAACACCATAGTCTGTTATTGCACTGGAACTGTTTATCTAATAGGGGAAGGCTGGCCTGCCCACACTGCTCGCAAGACAATAACATTTCTAAACATCTGTTGTGTAAAATAAATAAATAGACTGCTGTTTGCAAAGTTTGTCCGCTATTTAGATATTTATATACATGTCTAACTGTGTCCATGTCCGTTATTGTGTCCGGTACGGTGTTTCACCGTGAGAGATCGTGTAATATTGTCGAGTAAATTTAAACTGTCCATTATAAAGATGAATCTACTAGTTAGTGGTGTCCTTTAAGGTGGGATGGAAGGGGGCGCGTGAAAAATACAGTTTATTACTCAGTTTTTAAAGCAAAAGTTTTTTTTCGTCAAAATCGCTATAGTACAAACATAGAATAAAATGTTCTTCACATGATGACCTCAACATTTCTTGAATATCTGTCAAGGGTATTCTGGAATTTAATGACAACTTTTTCTCTTCATTTAAACATTTTGTTAGATAATTCCACCATTCAGAAACAGTTAATATAAACATGAGAAGAAAATTAAACTCTTTGTTTTTACTGGAGAAATATTTTATTTATTTTGGTAAAAACAAAGTTTTTCCATAAAGACTGCAAAAACACTGGCCTTTTCTCACGTCCCCTACCATCCCACTATAAAGGTGTACCAATGTACCAGGTGTAAGCTATTTGCAGTCTTATTACAGATTAGAGACATGGAGAATGTAAGCAAACACACCGTTCACTTTCACCGGTAAAAAGCACGATAAAGATATGATCACCTAGTTGAAGTCTGACTAAGTGTTTGAACTATGGACGTGTTTCGTCAAAGAAAAATCGTTTAGATTTGTCTCCGTAATTGTATGCACGTTTATCAGACGTTTTGCAGCATATATAAGTTACAATGTGAGAGGTTCAAGGCTAATGAAAGTTATCGCTATCCTTACAGCAATTTGTCATATAAAATGCCCTTGAGGTAAGTAATAAATTGTCGCCTTATTAAATTTATAAATATATCAAGGACACCACGAAAAGAAACACAAAGATATAGTTTTTCTCGTGGGTTAAATATAAACATCCAGCTTAGCCAACTGACTCTATATGTCATTAGGAACTCGAGAATTAATTACCAAACTTACAAAATTACGTTACCTAACCCTATTTTAAGCTAGTTCTATCCAGTCCACCTCATTACACCCTATCCCTATCTTGATCTAGTTATATCCAGTCCATATAATAACATATATACTGATCAAATTAATAAAGTAAGGGAAAGACGCCCCACTCCCGCCAAAGTATACCCTCGACTACTTCACCGTACTGTGCTAAAATTATGTTGGGGAAGTAATTACATTTATTAATATTTGAAAATATGTTTATTTTGAGTCTTTCAACAGCTAATGTCCCGGTAGTTTAAAAGAAAAAAAATCTTCTCAACTTTTTGGTATCTTATGAAAGTGAGAAAATGTGGGCAGTGTTCTTATAAGTACTAAAATAAATTATAATAACAGCATCAGTTTTTAGAGACGTGAATCTACTAAAGGTATCAGATGATAAAGTCAACATTAACATGAACTACGTTGTGAGGAAAAAAATCCCTTAGTCCATTCATTCAGGAATCGCACATCATCCTTCTAAGTCAACAGTGAATAAGGTTTTTGTACTCCCAGTAGTGACGTTGGCTGCTACATGTAACGAAACATCGAGAATGCCAGCCCTCGAGGACTGCAATATTCTCTCTAAAATAAACCAAACGACAATGTGGAATGAAAACAAAAAAAACTCCCATGTCGTCTCTCGGCAAAATGTGACGTCTTCCCCCAATCTTTGTAAACCTCCATGGTTAGCATGGTACGAAAATAAACCGGCCGAGCAAGAGAGACAGAGAAGGTAGCTCGACATGTGGCCGCAGGAGTGCTCTGCTGTGCTGAGACCTAGAATAGCTTGGGATGTCTTTTGGAACTTCGCGTCGTGTCAGCTGCTATGCGGTTTATGTGTCTGTGCACCCTAAAGTTCGTTCACGGTAGGAGTTTACCTCTGAAAGGCCTTTTTCCCTACCAGAAATCTATTATATAGTAGGATATTGGTAGGAAAAAAGACCTTTCAGAGGTAAACTCCTACCGTGAATGAAGTATACTACCCATCTGTGCTAGCCGCGTATTTAGGGGAAATGAAGGTACAATTTTGAGAAAACGTTCCCTCATTTGCGTGAAGGAGAGTGGTAAACCAATTTAAAAAATATATATTTGCAATAGAAGTTTCTTAATTAAAGTCCAAGGGATATCTAATAAAAAATGGAATATCCTATATTCGAATTAACCATTTTTATCTAGGTAACTGGTACACAATAAATCAATAACCTCAAAGTACGTTACATATAAACACACGTATTTTGTATATGATAATATAGTACACACATAAAAAGTAAATACATAAAAAATAAGTAAAATTCAAACACAAAACATAAAAACTTTGAAAAATGTATATATATAAAGCAGACTTTAATCAGAATTGATGAAAGCTGAGCCAACACATCCCCTATATTAGGCAACCCACTCGCCGCCGGTGAATAATTCCCCGCTTTCTTGTTCACTATGTGTCAGTAGGTTAACTCCTCAACTCAACACACGACTTATAAACCAACTTAAATCCAGAACAGACACAACATCCGACTCCCGCCCGTTATTCATCACTGATGAAAGGTGAAACACAAATTTTCACCGATGATAAATGGTTGTCATGCCGGGAATCGTTCCTGGGACCCCTAGCTCAGTTGACAGACACGCTACCGACTGAGCTAAGGTGTCGGACTCTACCGGCAATCCATGCCAATGTTTGGCGGCGCATGGATGTGTGAACAGTTTATTTATCTGATGAAAAGATTTCAAGTTCATGGGCACCATAAATGGGCGATAAGAGGGGCTTCATACCCCCTTATACCACTGCAGTATTTACTTTTCTATTGTTAATATTTCATAAAAATTAACAATAGTGTAACTTATTTATGATTTTGCCGCAATTTGCTGATTAGAATTATCAATATCTGAGCTAACAGAGATAAAAATGATAAAATGTAGATTTCCTCCAATTCCCTCTTCAACAGCTTTCTTTTCATTTCGTTATGTTCAATAAACTTGTGGAAAATATAATGTTACTTTTCAATGGGTTCAGTTACAACTACATTTTATTTTTTGTTAGCTTATCAGATTTGTTGTTGTGAAAATTGGCTCTTGAATTATTATTATTATTATTATTATTATTAGCATCACGTCTTACTACCCGTTAGGGTTATATGCACTTACGCTAATGTGTAATGGTAGGGTGATTGTGAGATGAAATGAAGGACCTACAGTTTAACGTGGAATCCGAACCGCGGTGGAGGCCTGGCATGCCACATATTCACAAGTTGTTAATAATACACGTCTTGTCAGAGGTGAAGGAAGGGTTCTGTAATCAGATAAATCTGTGCCGGGACCGAGGATTGCAACCCGGACCCCCAGCACAGAAGTGTGGCACCTTACCCCTAGACCGCCAAGTCACCTTGTCTCTTGAAAAACATATCCTGGACGAAGGGACTCTAATCCAACCTCTATTTGGAGCATGGGCGTCCTTGATTTCAACATAATATCAAAAGACCAACCTTGTTACAAAAAAGAAATTTCAAATTACTGAATAAATATGAGGAGTAAATCTTAACACTAATATATTCCTAATTTATATTTTGTAATAATAGATATTTTAAAATTGATTTATTTTTAAACTAAAGACGATGACAATATTGAATTTTCTGAAATGTGGCCTCCACAGTATTTTCAATGTTCAATGTTGTCCTTTTGATAAGTCTACCTTAGACCAGGGTAGGTATTCAAACTGGGGTACATGTAGCCCCAGGGGTATGCAAATACATCTTAGCAGGTGAATAAAATTTAAAGCTATATATATATATATATATATATGATTTAATGATAAACACTGAATAGGCAAGGTCAGATATACGGTTAGCCACAAAGAGACCAGGATATTTTGTTTCTCTTTTCTCCCCTCTATTATTTTTTTAGCACCGCATCTTACTACCCGTTCTGGTTATACGATTATGTAATAATTAGGATAGTGGTTTTAGGAATCAAGATAGTTATATTTATAGAAAGTGTACCTGCATTTACCTGGGAGAAAGACTGGAAAACAATTTTAGAAAAAAAAACACCTTTATTACACCCCACCGAGATTCGAACCTTGATCTCCCCGTCATCGGCAGTTTAGTCCACTGTGAAATTAGCGCTCTAGACCACGTGCCCACCGATGCGTGTCCCTCTCTCCCCTGGATATATATGATAGAATATCTATAGCTTGCATTATGCCAACAAATTGGACGGTAACTAAGTTGAAGATAAATTATATCTTGGGGCACATGAATATTTGAACAGTGGCGGCTCGTAGCTAAATTTAGTGGGGGTGCTGCTAACACGGGAAGCAAAACAGTTAATTTTTTACTTCACAGCCCGACGGCCTATTTCTAATACCACTTATCTAAAAAATGATTGAAAATGAGGTTTGACTATAGGGACATTCTATATGCTGTTCTGCGTCTATTTATAATAGCTCTTATCTCATAATGTCCAAAACAAGGGCGGAAAAAAGAAATTTAAACCCTCGTATCTTGTTGTGGCTCCACTGGCCCTTAAAATACCTCTTATCTCAACAGATTGTATTTGGTTGACTCATGGCTACTGTGTGCCAGTGTCAAGTCCTACTAAAAGGTAAGAAAACTCAAGTGTTTTTACAATGTATTATCACTAATGGTGCAAAATCTACATAATAAAACTTTCCTTTTGCTATTTCATAGGAGAATGTTATTTTTTATAATGTTTAAGCTTTTCTAAACCCATTACATTCAGCGCACCAGATAAGTGTTATTGGAAATGGTTTCTTCCGCTTCTTAAATAAGATACGTGTCATTGCTTCATTTTAATCTTTGTAGAACTTAGACAAAAGAAACACAGGAAAAATTTAATTACGTTTGTATCTCGCATAGCTCAAATTTATTTAATGTAATAAAAAAATTGTCCTCTACCTATTACTTAGACCAATATTTACAGAACTTTTTATTTGTATGTAAAAAATTGATGCAAACAACAAGCTATTCAGATACGTGTTATTGTTTCATTTTGTTCTATTTGTGTAACAATGGAAGGCAAACCGAGGACATATTTCCTTAGGTTTCATTTTTATCACTAAAATTGGCTAACATTTTTATTATAATTTAATTTAAGTGATTAGAACCCTTTTATCGCCATTTATCATGGTTTCAGTTTTTATTTGTAGCTATATAAAAATGTTGTGCAAGTAACAAGCTATCCAGATACATGCTATTAGAATTTATCACTACCTTTTCACATATTTAGATATTATCAAATTAGATTTTAAATAATACATCTCCCTCAAATTAGATTTAAGGAAGATGGATCATTTTGACAAGTAAATTAAATTAAAATAATTTAAAATTAAAATCTTACAGCAACAGTTAACGATATAATAATCAATAGGTCTTGTGATTTGTAAAAATAAACAATATTAAAAATTATCTCTTTCCCAAGGTATGAAGTAAGATTTTTGTAGTATATTACTATTCTCCACCTTTATTTTTTAAAAGGAAAATGTAATGAAAAATGAGCTATCAATTAAGCTATGGTTTTACTTTCCTCCCACATAGAGCAATCATGGATGACGAGGAAAAATTATATTATCATATTTCACCACATGTTAAGAAAATAATGATTATAAAGAATGCTAAACGTAGCTATACTTTACAGGGAAATTACTTGACTTCAGGTAAGCAAATTTTCCATTTCTAGTGAGTTTCTAGTAAGGGACCAACAGACAGCTCCGATGTTATTCCCAAAGTAATAGATGGCAATTTACTTGGATTAGACAAGCCTGCAACCATAGACACTTTTTTTCAGAAGCACCATCAGAAAGAGGACAAAAAAAAAATCTTCACCTGGGTTATGGGAGAAAAATAAAATAAAATTCGCAAGGATGAAAGGGAAGAGGTATGTAGGATATACTAGGAAAAAAGAGAATGGTAAATTCCTGGTGAAAAGAAGTTCAAATGAAAAGGAAGAAATAAAGATGGGACCTATGTTTATTTCAAAAGTTTGCAATGCAATTAAATTAAGAAAATGCAAGGTTTTCACACAAAGAAACAGAGAAGATATGTTTCAAAAATTCTGGAACTTGTCTTGGGGGGAGAAACAAATAATGGTATCTGGTCTCGTACAATTAAGCTGTGCAAAACAAGACTGTCAAAAAGAAACACCCAAATAAGAAATCCCGGCGAAGTTCTACACTGACCTACCATCTAACACAAAACAATGAACGCCTCAATGTCTGTAAAAGATTTTTCCTGAGTACTTTAGGTGTTAACGAATGTATGGTAAACAATTGGGTTAAGAAAATTGCGGATGAGCTTCCCTCTGAAAGGGTAGCTGCAGCTAAATAAAAAACACAGGATGATCCTGGTAGTCTGTCAAATAACGGAAACAAAAGAGGGAGGTTCTTAAGAAACACACCCAGAGAGATGGACGAAAGAATGATTAATCTTAAGGATTACCTTGAAAAACTTCCTAAAATGCCTTCTCATTACTGCCGAAGAGAATCCAATAAGTTGTATCTTGAAGCTCATTTTTAATCTAAAGCTAACTTGCACAGAGAATACATTTAAAAAATGAAGGAGGAAGGGAAAGCAACATACTCTTCTTTTGTTTTTGATTCTGTGTTTGGTGAAAAGAATTTGGCTATTTTCGCCCCCAGGAACGATATATGTGATGTATGCTATCATTATAAGGTCAAAAACTTGGATGAAGAGACTTGGAAAAATCATGTTTTGATTAAGGATCGAATCAAAGCAGAAAAAGAGAGCGATAAAATGCAATCTGAAGAGAAGAAAATCTATTGCCTAACAATGGATCTCCAGGCAGTAATTTGCACCTTTTGTGAAAAAAAATCTGATCAAAGTGTGGCAAATCTTAGGGGTTTGTGGCATAAACCTAACAGACAAATTCAGTTCCAGCTAGATTTTGATACAGAATTTGAAGATTTTCCAGTACGTCCGCGAAGAACCACAGTCGTTGAAGAAAGGAAACCTTTTAATGAAATAATACCAAAACTCTTCAAGCAACACCTGTCAATCCCGGAAAAAAGTGGACACATTTACAGGAACTGAAACCAGTAATACCAGCTGATTTTCATTCTTTTTATGACAATATGCCAAGGCTGAAAGAAAAACCTCACCAAAAGACTCGACAGGATTCTATAAGCCAACAAGGCCAAACATTGAAGAAAATGAAATAAAACTTTGAAGAACACAAAAATGAATAAAATAAACTGAAGGAAAAGATTCTGTAATTCATAAATACATATTTTTTATATTGTATCTACTATTTTTCTTCAGTAATAAAAATTTTATGTCCAATACAATAATCTATTACTATTACTAAGCAAGTGGTTGAGTAATACAACGCATCTAGTAAAAGGTATTATTACAATCAAATGCATCTCATGGTTTGTATTGTTCAATACCTTGTATCTCCAAATAAAATTGGTCTAATACCACGTAGCTACTAAATCTAATTGTTTAGCATGTCAAACACACAAAATTGATAAGGGCTTCTTAGAAATGAATTCAAACAATTTTCCTATATATATAAAAAAAAATAGTGGTCCTAATTTAGAGACGATAGTGATTTTATAATCACTTTTTTGTCTCTCCTGAAAAATTGCTCGTTTTGAGATGCGTGGTATTAGAAATAGGCCGTCGATGCCGCAAAGCCAACTTTTCATTTGGTACCGTTCAGAATTAAAGCTACGAATATATTTCTTGTTGTTGCTTTTGCTTGGCTGAGATATTAGAATATCAGGTGTTGAACGACCTTTTTTCTTAACTGTAACTTTCTCATAGAGCGATAGATGTGAAAACTTAAGCTGTTGAAGTTCACTTACAGTCACAGAACCTATTTCTAGGGAATGCAAGGCCATGGTTAAAAATTCTTGTTAAATAAAAGAGAAAAAAAACGAATCAAATAGGATAGATAGAAGCAGAATAATAATCTAACTCTACACTCTTCTACACTTTATCACATTCAAAAATATGGAACACGGTTTTTAAGCAAAACACACGCTGAGTAAAAAAACTTCCTTCCACCAACACGCCAGAGCCGGCACTGCGAGAGCAATAGTGCTTTCTCTAGCTGGCAGTCCCGCCTTCCTCCCCACTACCCTCCTATGTGCGCATGCGCACAACAGTCAAACACCATGTCTCTGGCACTGTGAAGCGCACAGTTCCATAAAAAAGATTTTTGTATATTTTTCATAAACTGTGGGATGGCTACTGAAATACTGACATTAAGCTTAAGGAATATATATTTTACTACAAAAATAAAGAAATAATTAAAGAAAAAATTACTCATTATATTAAATATTATCGATAATATCAAGTGTAAATAGGGGGTGCTACAGTTACGCAGTGCCTATATACAAGCCGCCACTACATTTGAATATCAGTTACCACTCAACGACTTAAACCATTCCACCACCAGGTTAGCAAGGCTCAATATACGCATTCTAAAGAAATGTAATTTTGTTAGTGTTTAAAAAAATAATAGCTTAATACTTATTTAAAATAAAGAAATAGCAACTAGAGATTTTATATAAAATTAAAAAATTTTTTTTTTAAGACTGATTAACATAATAACTTTTATTGTTTAATGAATTTTGGGGTAGCACTATCAGCAAATCACTTCGATATTTAATTAAAAGCGTCCGAAAATATTACAATTATTACTATTATTAAGCACCTAGTCTTAATATACGTTAGGGTTATACGCTTGAGTACTAATTACGCGAATGAGCTAGGAATTGGGAATGTTGAATATAGAGGAAGTGAACCCACATTTGCGTGGAGGAAGAGTGGAAAACCCTTTAGGAGAAACCAACCCCAGCTCACCCGAGTGAAATTCAAACCTCGATATCCCCATCCTCGGCAATCTAGCTCAACACGAAACTAGCTTACTAGCTAACTGCGCTACCGATACGGGCGAATGAAAAGATTAAAAGAAAAGGAAGGAAGCGTGGATAACATTTTAGCACACAATGATTAGGGTAAAGGCGTGGAGGAGGTGGTACCTTTTTTATATATATTTTTTATTATTTTTCTTTGTTAATGTGCGGTATTTTGGCATCCTATTATTATGATCATCATTTTGCGTCATGCGTCGTGTGGCTTATTTATACAGTAAAACTTTTTTAATTCGAGGTCCAAGGGATATAAAAAAATCAAGACATTCAAAATTCGAGCTAACTATTCAGTCCACCTCACTACACCCTATCCCTATCTTGAGCTAGTTCTATCCAGTCCACCTCATTACACTCTATCCCTCTCTTGAGCTGGTTCTATCCAGTCCACCTCATTACACCCTATCCCTATCTTGAGCATGTTCTATCCAGTCCACCTCATTACACCCTATCTTTATCTTGAACTAGTTCTATCCAGTCCACCTCATTACACCCTATCCCTATCTTGAGCATGTTCTATCCAGTCCACCTCATTACACCCTATCTTTATCTTGAACTAGTTCTATCCAGTCCACCTCATTACACCCTATCTTTATCTCGAGCTAGTTCTATCAAGTCCACCTCATTACACTCTATCTCTATCCAGTCCACCTCATTAAACCCTATCCCTATCTTGAGATATGTTATATCCAGTCCACCTCATTACACCCTACCTCTATCTTGAGCTAGTTCTATCCAGTCCACCTCATTACACCCTATCCCTATCTTGAGTTGGTTCTATCCAAGGCACCTTATTACACCCTATCCCTATCTTGAGCTAATTCTATCCGGTCCACCTCATTACTCCCTATCTCTTTCTGGTCCATTCTACTGTTACCCTCCCATCTACGTCTAGGTCTCCCCACTCGTATCTTCCCATTGGGTTTGCCAGTCAATACCTGAACAATGTTCTAGAATCTCCCATTAAACGCTGTATGTCTTCCCACCGTAATCTGTGAGATTTGACTATCCTAACAATGTCTCGTGATGAGTAATCTCCTCCACTCACCAGTAGCCTCATCCTTTTTTTGGACCCTCTATTTACAAATAACTATGTTTTCGAACACATTAAATTCATTCTCGTCATGTAAGGTTAGAGACCACGTTTTACACCCATAGAGAACAACAGGATAAATTATTGTTTTGTCTATTCTGAGTTTTACATTCTTTGACAGCAGGCGAGATGCCAACAACTTACTGACAGAGTAATAGCATGCATTTGCAGACTGTATTATTTTCTAAATTTCCAATCTAATATTGTTAATGTCTAGTCAAAATTGTTAACAATTATTTTAACTAATTAACCCCGTCGAATGATATGTTACAGAAATCTCTAACTCATCCTCCCCAATCTGTGTTCTCTGTGTGATCACATACATAGTATTTTCAACGCTCATCTCTAAACCTATTTCCTTACTTGCCTCTAATAAAATGTCTGCATTTTTTGCAATAGCTTCCTTACTATTTACCCAACAAAGCTAAATCATCAGTGTATCTTACTAGCTTCATTGAATCGTTTAATGTCAACCCTCCCTATTAACTTGCATTAACCTATTCTCATACTCTAAGGCTAGATTTAAAAGTAACGGGGAAAGTGCAACTCCTTCTTTCAATCCATTATATCTTTAGAAAGTATCTGACAATTTACATCCTGTCCGTACGCTGCCATGTGTATCAGTTAAACATAACTCAATTAATTTGGCAAATTTTTTGGGTATGCCAAACTTACCTAAAAATTCATATAATTGGTTTATTTTGACTGAATCAACAGCCTTTTTAAAATGCATGTATAATTTATGAAACATCATTTTGTATTCTCACATTTTTTTCTAATATTTTCTGAATTGCAAAAATATTATCTATTGTTGATCTATTTCGGAGAAATCCACACTGATGATTCCCAATTATTTCCTCTGCATATTGCGTCAATCTCATTAAAATACTGCTATATAAAATGGTGTAACATGTTGTAAGTCGTGAGATACCTCTATAGTCATTACAGTAGGTTATATCCCCCTTTTCGAAAATGGGTATTATAAGACCTTCCTCCCAATCTTGTGGTTGTACATAGTTAGATAAAACCATTTGCAGTAATTGAAATTACGAGAAAACATCTGAACCGATTTTGACAAAAGAATACTCATTTTAAAGTGTATAGGTCTAAGATGTCGGTAATAATAAAATCTTGCAATAAAATCAAAATTTTCGTAGCAATTATTTAGATTTTCCAAATGTCAGAACGGTTCATCTGTACAATTATTCTTTGTTTACATCACCATGGAAACCGTCATTTATGTATTATTGTAGAGCGGTGAATAAAATATTGATCTTTGTATTTATCTTATTAGCTGAGAAATTAAATAAACTGTTTTCCCCTAAACGATTGTTGAAACACTCGTGGAGAGGTTGTTATAATGTTCTCATGATGGAGTGAGGGAGCCGGGGGAGGGGGGGGGAAGGGGGGAGGAGAGGATATAGGTTTGGCTTGAAATTTAACACCGAAAGATCAAAATAAATTAAAGGTTGATAGGCTTTGAAGAGTAAACTTTTAACTAGGAAGTCAAGTAAAGCTTCATCCTGTATACTTTTTCCCCATAAAACATTTCGAACACATTTAAGCGCGATAATTTACAGCCATCACTGCAACAATCCAATAATATTTTATGAAAATTATAATCAAGGATGTATTAACGACAATTAATATGCAATTATCTATTCAAATTACTGAATTGTGAATAAAAAATAAAGTGATGGCTTTATAGCAAAGTAAACATTTATTTTATTTGTTTATTTTCAAATTATTGGTAACAGAATAGTAGTTCAGGAATGTTCTATAGCTCTTTAATTTTAACTTGTTTATAAATATCTTGAGCTATGCCCACAAATTTGATAATAATTAGAGACCTATAACTCTTTTCATAGATATAAAAAAAAGTTTAAATTATTGGCGCAAGCGTAGTCCCACACGACAAAAAATAAACCCAGTTAAATTCTAAAATGGAAACTTACTTACACACCGGGAAGGAGATCTAGTGTAAATGGCTTCAGAATAAAGACCGTTTCGTGAATACTCGAAGTTTCCCCAAAGAAGAATATTTTGGTTTGCTTTTTCTTCTTTAGAAGACAATAGATACGCCGGATTCATGAATTTCCTCAACAATGACGTTATAACCAAAATAAACGTGTTGCACTTATATATAAATAAACTGATTCTAATATTATTACATAAGTTTCTGTCAATGAGCACTAAAGTTGCATTAATTGCATTTAACAATAACTTTCACATGAACTTATTTATATGGTGAACGCTTAAACAGAAACTTTTTTGTGTTTTTTTCTCTTTAATTTTAATATTCGCTTAGTTCGTTCTTTGGTTCTAGTTTACCATGGTTTTACTTTGCATTTGTTAATTTTCTTACGCGATGAATTTGTTTATAAGTAGGCTTACATCAAATACTAGGATCTTGTGCCCTAGAATGAGCTAAATAGAACTGTTGGCAGGTTCAGTTGGTCGGGAGTTAACGAGGGAACCATGCCAAAATAGACAGCTCGTGTCCTGCTTCTACATTCACCCGATATTTCATCTGTAGCAGCACCATACTCTGCAGGGATGACATTTCACTGAACTACAAGAGTGGACAGAGTAGGCTTCGCTGGCTCGTAAGCTCACTCAAACGTGAATGTAGTTTTTGAGTCAATATATAGATATAAACTGGTGGAGCTAGTAATTCATTAGCTAGATTGACTCTGACTCGAGAAACCGATTTCCATATCCTATGTGTATACACTATCCTTTGCAAGTAGATTAGATACAATTTCTTAGAAATCCACTTCCTCATCCTATGTCCTAACTCTTAAGATTATTATTTCAGTGTAGGTTTAGGATAGCCATAGGTATCAAAATTAATATTAATAATAAGAAATTGACATGAAATTTTAATAATATATTTTATTTACGTTTTATCTCTCACAGTGCAAAACAAAATGAATTTATACAAATAAATGCTTATAAATTTGAATCATGGACTAGTTAAGAAATAAGGCATACTATGGACTTACATACATAAAGTTATATTATTTGATTGTTTTAAATTCAGTTCAAACTATATGACCAGTTTTATACCAATATTCTAAATTGTGATCTACTTGTAATTGTTGACCGATTTATATCTAACATTAATGCCAGGACTACGATAAACTTAGAACGTTCACGTAAAGTAAAGAAACACACTATGTGGTCAGGATTCACGTTGCGTAACAACTCTATCAAAACACAGACAATGAATTTGAACTTTTTGTAAACAAATCGTTCACTAAACTAAGACCCCAAGTATTTAGGCCTCATTAGGTTACAAGTACTTACAATATAAGCTTTACTGGATGCACAGAAAAAGTGTTACAAGCGGATACGACGTGTTAGAGATCATGAGACGCGGGCAATCTATACTAAAGAAGTCGTATGTGCATTCCATGAACAAACAAATGAAGTACTAAATAGCCGTGTTGACGTCACTCGCAACATGATTGGCTGGCTAGAACACGTAGTACCCTCCATTTAAGGTAGCGTGAATGCTCTCCTCTGGACAACTCTTAGGTTAGGTTAAGTTAAGTGAATCGTGATGGATTCTATACAAACACATGAGGGGAGCCTTTAAATTACATTACGTGAACGTTACGTTGATCATGAACCCGGCGTAAATGATATAATTTTCAATCAGCTCATGTGAACAGTGGTTGAATCACTTGTTCCATTTTGTAGACTCTTATGTCCGTGGAAACGTGAGCTCGAAACTAGAGTAACAGTACAGAGCAATGAACATACAGATTGCTACAGTAGCCCCATGGCTTCTTTGGTGCTGACTGACAGCTCACAGCTGACTTCTGATAGTCAACATTTAGGTATATACCTAAGTTTTGACCGTCAGAAGTGACATCTGCTAAACACATGTTTTTGCAGATCATATAGATCGGCGTAGGAATACATAATTTGGCCTGGTAACTTTTCAAAGCTGTCAGTCAGCACCAAAGAAGCCATGGGGGTACTGTAGTCGTGTTCACGTTCAAGTTAACAAACCAAAACTATAAAATAGGTATGTTCTTTTAATATAGTTTTATTATAAAAACCTGCATGAGAAAACAAAATAAGTTTGAGTATTATATTATAAATGCTTCAAGTCACGTGACCTGCAGCTGTCACTTTTGATAGATATTATCAATGGATATAAAATAGTAGAATGTTTATCGATATAAAAAATGATCCAAAAGTTTATTCCAACCAGGATCCTATCATATAACATGTGTTTTAAATAAACTATCATGCAAACCATTAATATAATATTGAATTCTTTACGACTATATTAGAGAGTAAATATTAACTTTGTAGAACCAATTATTAGATTACTCTCTATATAAGGCTATTCGCATATATGTTTATTTTTATTCTCACAAAATAAAAATAAAATATTAATTAAACTGAAACCCCTATGAAATATGATTTAAGAAATGAAATATATGATATAGATAAACAAAATGGCATCTGAAACACATAAAAGTCCACATTTTAAAGTGTTTATTCAGTTAATAGAGTGTTAAGGTTTCTGACAGGTGTTTGTTAGGCATGAAACTATTTCCAACTATAATGGAAATTTATTTCTTAATTATAATCACTATAAAATAATAAAAAAAAGATTATAACAAAAAATTATATTTTTCAATGATTTGTGGAATATACAAGGAATTATATGAACGTAAATTTTATAAGCAAGTTTGTTCACAAATTTAACATTTCTCACAAGAAAAATGTCTACGTTTATATTACAAAAGTGTATAATACTGTTGATAATGGCTTGTCCTTGATCTTCATCCCATGAAATCATTTGAAGATACTGTCGAACTCTTGCAGGAGACATTCGATTACGAGATTTTGCATCATCAGGTCAAACGCCATGTTTGATGTCTCCTCTTCAGACCACATGAGGGTCGGACCAAACACGATTGCCAAATTCGAGATGTGCATCCGGTTAAAGCTGTGAAATTGAGTCACTCTAAAACAAACACGGAATCAAATTCAAATATTCGTACATGGAAATATAAAATAGTTTCAAATATACTTTATCTGGAAAATTTAAAAGTATGAGTCGTTTCCAGGTAAAAAAGATCCCCAAATCAACTTTCTCGACTGTCGAAATCACAGGTTTTGTAGTAAAGTAGGTTCATATATTTAGTGATTTGTATACAAATCTACAGCTCAAGACCTTTTTAGATATACCTCAATTACTTTTCTATGATATCGGAAAACCTGTCTTAAAAGTGTCAGTAAATTCATCTACTAACGTGAACTATATTTACGGAGATTGTGGTTTCGTTGTTGAACATTTGTAGATTTGATATGATAATTTTCAAAGTAAATGCTTCAATTTAAAAAAGATATAGTTAAAAATTGGTTTTGTTTAATTAGATAAATTGCCATAGAAAGATATTTTTGTTTTCTAAAATTGCGGCTTCCTCTTTGAATATTTTTGGGATTTGAAAATGTTTGGCACATCCTCAGAATATAAGCTTTCATTAATATATATATATATATATGTTGTGATGAACTCTAGTAAATATGTTGTGTAGGACTCTGGGAATCATTGTAGAAATGAATCGCTTCACGTTTTAAATAGATAGATAGTAAATAATATGTTGTGTAGGACTCTGGGAATCATTGTAGAAATGAATCGCTTTAAGTTTTAAATAGATAGATAGTAAATGTGTTGTGTAGGACTCTGGGAATCAATGTAGAAATGAATCGCTTCACGTTTTAAATAGATAGATAGTAAATAATATGTTGTGTAGGACTCTGGGAATCATTGTAGAAATGAATCGCTTTACGTTTTAAATAGATAGATAGTAAATGTGTTGTGTAGGACTCTGGGAATCATTGTAGAAATGAATCACTTCACGTTTTAAATAGATAGATAGTAAATGTGTTGTGTAGGACTTCTGGGAATCATTGTAGAAATGAATCGCTTCACGTTTTAAATAGATAGATAGTAAATGTGTTGTGTAGGACTCTGGGAATCATTGTCGAAAGGAATCGCTTCATGTTGAAAACCTATGTAAAGTAGGAATTTAAAAAGTAGATAGTCAAATCAGGGTAGGAAGACAAATATACACTAGTTTCAACAATACTAAAACCGCTTTAACATATACATAGACTAAATAACGTCATGTGATATGTAGCTGTCTCTTTTAACAGATGGTATCAATACTTTTAATATAATCCTAATATCAGAGTAAAATTTATCAACGCTGAGTGAAAAAGTAAATATATTTTCTAAGCTGTCCTTACTTACTACCGCGTTCTTAATTTACAATACATTCTTTGGAAACGCAATGCACTCGACCCGACCCCAATTCTGGCCTCAACCTCTCCACGTATTGTGAGACTGGCACCTTGGACTGGTGGATCACCGATGTGGCGTACCGTTACCTCAACACTAGATTAATCTAAAACAACATATTTGTCCTAGAATCAAGGAAGTACTTACTTAATAACATAAAATCCCATAAACAAAATAACATTTTTAGGTGTTTCTCGGAATCCAACCAGGACCCTTCAATTAACAATCCACCGCATTAATTATTAAACTAATGTTGCAGGTTAAATCAATACTCACTTGAGCAGGTGTCGAAGTAAAAACTCCAATGTATGTCTGTTTGGTGTAGGTAGACTCTTCACAATTTCTTTGAAGTGTTTTATTTTGTCTTTTTGGTTTGTATAGGCTGAAATCAATACATAAAGTACAGATATATCAATTAATAATTAATCGATTTATAATATTCGTGCCGGGTGACCTGGCGGTCTAGGGGTAAGGTCTCAGACTTCTGTGCTGGCGGCCGGGTTGCAATCCTCGGTCCTGGCACAGATTTATCTGATTGCCAAACCCTTCCTTCACCTCTGACAAGACGTGTATTAATCACAACTTGTGGATTTGGGGAGTGCCAGGCCTCCACCGTGGTTCGGATTCCACGTTAAACTGTAGGTCCTTCATTTCATCTCGCAATCACCCTACCATTACACATTAGCGTAAGTGCGTATAACCCGAACGGGTAGTAAGACGCGGTGCTAATAATAATAATAATAATAATAATATTCGTGCCACCGTAAAAGAGAGATGTTTGGTCGTTTGGCTCACCACTGGCTTTTAAAGCGGCATCGAATACATCAAACGGAATGAGAGGCGTCTTTAGTTCCCTGAAGAACAGCTTGAGTGCGCCACAAAGAACATGAGCATCCTCCTCTTGTTCGAGCACGGACAAATTGTTTTGATCGACCTTCAACAAACACGTCACAAATACTGAATATTTACAAATGCTGAGCCTTCAACTAAATACGTCACAAATACACATAGTCAACCTTTTAAAAAAATGTCACAAATGCAACATATTTACATAGCCATCCCTAAAAACATGTTACAAATACTAAATATTTTTACATAGTCAACCATTAAAAAAAGTGATAAATATAAAATGTTTACAGATGGCCAACCTTAAAAAAAGTCCCATATATAAAATGTCCACAAATACACTAGAGTCGCGATTATCCGGCCTATGGTGACGGCATTCCGGGCCGGATAACAGAAAAGCCGGATAATACGGAATCCAAGCGTAAATTATTTTCAGAATGGTTTTGCCTGGTTTTTCTAATTTTCACAGGACACTTAGCTTTGTTTTAATAGAGTCTCTCAAGTTTCTGACTGCGATGTAAAGTATAAATACCGTCATTTTAGGGGGACAGTAAAAATTAAATGAGAAAGATATATTTTTTAAATTTTTTACCATACACTACTTTATTTTGTAAATGGAACATCAGCTACAAAGCAAGAACAAGTGAAAACAGAGCGTCAAATGGATCACATTATAAATTCAGTAAATGTTTTACATTGGACATGCAACGGTTTGTTTATTTTAAAATACACTTAACACTGGGAGCCGGGCCAGGTAATATGGAGGGTCAGGTAATTGAGACTCCAGGGTATATTATATTCTATGACAATAGTCACCAAACACCATTGGCTTACGGCCCACCTAAACTCGGATAAATTATTGGTACAAATTTTGAAGATATTAGTAAAAAAAAATACATGCATTAGATTTTTTAATCAGAGGAAGGCAGGTATTATTTTTATAGATTGGGTACTGCTACTTGGCGGCATGATTTCCCTTCCAAGGTGGATTGGGCACTGCTACATGGTGGCACAATTTCCCTCCCAAGGTGGATTGAGCCCTGCTACCTGGTGGCACAATTTCCCTTCCAAGGTGGATTGAGCACTGCTACCTGGTGGCATGATTTCCCTTCCAAGGTGGATTGGGCACTGCTACCTGGTGGCATGATTTCCCTCCCAGGGTGGATTGAGCACTGCTACCTGGTGGCACAATTTCCCTTCCAAGGTGGATTGGGCACTGCTACATGGTGGCACAATTTCCCTTCCTAGGTGGATTGGGCACTGCTACATGGTGGCACAATTTCCCTTCCAAGGTGGATTGGGAACTGCTACCTGGTGGCACAATTTCCCTCCCAAGGTGGATTGAGCACTGCTACCTGGTGGCATGATTTCCCTCCCAGGGTGGATTGAGCACTGCTACCTGGTGGCATCTGGTGGCATGATTTCCCTCCCAAGGTGGATTGAGCACTGCTACCTGGTGGCATGATTTCCCTCCCAAGGTGGATTGAGCACTGCTGCCTGGTGGCACAATTTCCTTCCCAAGGTGGATTGAGCACTGCTACCTGGTGGCACGATTTCCCTCCCAAGGTGGATTGAGCACTGCTACCTGTTGGCATGATTTCCCTCCCAGGGTGGATTGAGCACTGCTACCTGGTGGCATGATTTCCCTCCCAAGGTGGATTGAGCACTGCTACCTTGCACTGCTACCTGGTGGCATGATTTCCCTCCCAGGGTGGATTGAGCACTGCTACCTGGTGGCATGATTTCCCTCCCAAGGTGGATTAGGCACTGCTACCTGGGAGTAGCTTACAATTTTCTTTCCAATGTAAATTCGGGAATACTCGCATAACTTTGGTTTAGTCTTAAACTAATCTTGCTCCCCCTCTTCCTAAAAATACTGTTAGCTCGGGTATACTCGTACGAAGTAGCTAACATTCAGATGGAGGGCTGAAATCTGCTGGCGATTTATTGTATTCATTTCCAATTAATATTTTAATAGGGAGTGCCCAATCCACCAGCACCCGTTCTGAATGGGTGTGCGTTAGAACTGGCAGCAGTTATAAAACCAAAACAAACCCAAATTACCTGCAGTCTTATTTTCTGAACTTGTGAAAGGTTTGCAGAAACTCGGTACAGCCCGTCTGTTTTCATGTTCTCTTCCTTACTCTCTATGGCTTCAACACAAAGTCGAACGAAACGTGGGATGTGAGAATCTTCATGGTTGCAAACATCAGAAAGGTGACATCCAAACATAGGTTCATCTAAAAATACCCCCAGTGTTATTTTAGTCTGGTTTGTCCAAAGACATTAACAATATTCGTATTATTAACATTAATGTTATTGTAGGTACATAATATTTTATAACATTATAATTTTTTGCTCCCGAATAATCCAGCCAATATCTTAGCACTAACAGTAGAACACGGAAAATCAATTGGGCAGTTTATATTTTAATGTGTAACACTCTAAAGAAATATCAAAACTATTTTGTGCAAACACAAGTTGAATATTTCACACGTGGCAAAAGAATGAATTCAAAATAAGCCACCTATTGTTATTTAAAAAATATTATATTAGTTTACTATATTTATCTAAGGAGCTGTCCATAAGCTACATCACACTAATTTTGGTTTTATTTAACCCCCTGACCCCTGCTTGTCACACATTATCGCAATTTTGTGAACACCCCTTCTAATAGTACATCACCATCTATACTTAAATAGTATTTATACTTTTAGAACCTATATAACCCCTTTATTGAAACGTGTTCGTACGTGCTTGCCAAGTCAAAGTCGATGAGTATATAAGTGTTCGTTTATACGTACGCGCAGTCGGGTTTATTGGCACATAACGATGCCCAAATAGAACGGGCCTCTACATAGGCCAAACATTGTATGCTAAGGGAGAAAACCTGTCAGATATCTAAGAAATGTTCCAAAACCTACTAACTTAGCGTGTAATAACGTAAAAATCAAGTTGTGGGATGTTTATAAGTCAGACCACTTGTTTAAAATATTGAAAATCATCATCATTTACCGAAAATGTTAAATATGTTTACCTTTTATCGCTTACGCTGAGAAAACTAAGCAATTTAGAGCAATAACGAAGAAGAACTATTCTGTAGAGAATTAGATTTCCTACAGGTATTTCCTGAAGTGCGTGTATCAAAAGTTAATAGTTTAGGTGCAAGAGCCAATCAAACTTGCACTTTTAAACCCACACATTAAGGAGAATACACGCTTGTGTTCAGCGTGCGAACATTAGTAGTAGCACTCTTGATTCCAAAATACACCCACGCATAGCTAATAACGCCGTTCCCTTACGGAATAGGCCAGAAACTGTGCATATAGCTATAAACAACATTTCCGTACTTAACCCTTCCTTACTAACTTTCTCCACACTTCCCTAACCTTGCATACTCCCTTCAACAACATCCATACACTGAGTCATACATGCTATTTTATTATTAAAACTATAAATGTTTCACTTTTTCACAAATTCTACAACATTTAACCACGTCTTACTTGGCCTATCCCTTTCTTTTGATCCACACACTCTACCTTCATATATTTTCTTCGTAATTCAATCCATACTCATCCTCTCAACATGCCCAAACCAATATAATATGCCTTATTCACATCGATCTATTGTATTCCCTTTCAAACCGCATTCCTTCAGCTCCCATTCATCACTGACTGTCCATTCGAGTTTTTTCACACACATTTCTTAGATATCTCATTTCACCAGCATTCACCTTGCTCGTGTTTTTCTCCTGACAAACCCATGCTCCACAGCCATAGAACAACGTTGACGATTACCTCTTTCTATACTCCTTCATTCTTTGCAATAATCCACATACATCCAATTACTATCTTGCCTCTTTCAATACTCCTTCATTCTTTGCAATAGTACACATATATCCAACTACTCTCATAGATGCATTCACCCATCTGTTGATTTCACCATCTATCCTTCCATTTTTACAGAACATTCTACCCAGTTTTCGATATATTTATATGAAGATCTATTCTGCCTGTCACCACATTCAAATGATTTAATGCATTCTGCTAGACACTTTCATTCTCAGCTATTAATACACTAATTGTAAAGTGACGTCACGCATTTTGTCTAAAGTTTGATTCACACGTTCGCCGAAAATAGAAAGCAGAATCTGCCTCAGTGACGCAGCAATTCACACACTATAGACCCGTGATGCATTGCAACGCTAACTTAAAACAGTTGATTATCAACAAATTTTATTTTCTAGTGGATAAACATATATTCTAGATCATTCTCCCGATGTATGTTTACAAATTATAAAGCTGTGTCGGGGCACAATCCAATCCATCGATACAAGCTTTACATTAACAGGTTATTTCAAATCTCCTCACAGCGGATAACGAAGCTGTCTGCTCGCTTCTAGCTCTACAGCGCATGCGCACTAATTTGAGATGATTGGTTCTGTGCCAAACCTCTCGGGCAGAGCACACAACGTAGAGATTAAAAGGAAATCTTGTGATTGGCTTAAAGCTAGTCAGTGCTAGTTTTTCGGCATACGTGTAAATCCCCAGTAACTCTGCCTCCTCCAGTTCACGCTTGGTCACGCTTTGTCACGCCAAGCACTAATCCCCTCACCCCATGTAATATACTTAAATAGTTTATGGACAGCCCCTAAAGAATAATATTATTCATTCTTCATAATAATCATAATTTACGTATTTATTCATTATATTCGTAGACTTTTATTGTTTGGATTGATTTAATATTGGCACGTTTAGAATTGTATTTTTTAAATTTAACTTTTGTAAAAAGCGTGGTTTGTATCATATTGTCATGTAATTTCTAATAAATGAATGAATTTAACCTGACACCCGATTGGGATTCAAGCCCCCCAATAGCTCCATCATCGGCAGTCCAGTCTATTTGCGAGAGGGATTTGATGCCTTAGACTGCATAGCCACCGAAGTGGGTTACATACGTGTTAACTTTTTAAAACACGGCACGCAGGTCAAATATCAGTTCCATATAGTGTGTTTTGCTGGAAACCTTTTTGTCCCGGCCCAGTATACTGAGGGTGTTTTTTATAATCGTTACCCGGCTCGGTGGCGTAGTTGGCTAACGCGCTAATCGTGTTGAGCTAGACTGCTGAGGACGGGGAGATCGAGATTTGAATCTCGGTCGGGTGAACTGGGGTGGTTTTTCCTAAATGGTTTTCCACTCTTCCTCAAAGAAAATGCGGGTTCACTTCCTCTAAATCAACCTTCCCAATTCCTAAACCATTAGCGTAATTAGTACTTAAAGCGTGTAACCCGAACGGGTAGTAAGACGCGGTGCTAAATAAATAATTAAAAAATTATAATCGTTTCCCATTCTTGTTCCACGCAAATATAGGTACATTTTCTATTAATTCTGCCTTCCTCATTCCTACGGGACAGTTAGACTCACTGCTAAAATAAATACACGTATGAGTAATGACACCAGGACCTGGATTTAATCACTAGTATAGTGTGATTTTTTTTAAATATATTATTATTATTATTATTGGCACCACGTCTTACTACCCGTTCGGGTTATACGCACTTACGCTAATGTGTAATGGTAAGCTGATTGTGAGATGAAATGGAGGACCTACAGTTTAACGTGGGATCCGAACCACGGTGGAGGCCTGGCATTCCCCACATTCACAGGATGTCTTGTCAGAGGTGAAGGAAGAGTTTGGTAATCAGATAAATCTGTGCCGGGACCGAGGATTGAACCCCGGATACCGGCACAGAAGTCTGACACTTTACCCCTAGACCGCCAGGTCACCATGATGATATAGAGTGATCAAAATATATTAATGAAATGTTAGACAAGATACCTTTATATATTCCCTTCTTCATCAATGACTCTCTTGTGGGTCTGCGGTGAAAAAACTTCTTCAGTCGGTCTTTGATCTTAGTTTGATGTTCATCGGGACTCCAACTCAGGTCTTCAATACTGGCAAACTCCTTGTTTCTAACTGGAAAAAAATACAATACCAGGACTGTATTTTAGGGCAAGTATTTAAACATTGATTTAAACTCTCATTTTGGTTTTACTTTTCTTATTGACTGTCTCTTTTTACCTGCACGCACCCCTCAGGTAGAGAAAATATTGTGAATGTCAAAAAGAAAAGAAAAATTGAACTCGACATTTTGATGGATATCAACATTTCATGACACCCTGAACCCCAAAAATTATTTACAGCAATGTCATCAGTCTGTCTGCTACTGGGACTAGAGCTGAAAACATTTTACCATCGGACTAAAGTTTAGTATCTAGTTTTTTCATAAGGTTTCTCAGAGGGATTTTGGGACTTAGCTATCAACCCTAAAATTAAGCGTAGTTATTATCTAAAGGCTGAAGAAGAAAAAAGCAATCTTCTCAAAATCGGCTTCGATGATTTTTATTAAATTTTGTATATAGGAACTGTTTATTATTACAAACAAAATGGCAGCTTTCAAGTGAGCCGGGATATTATTTTGAGGGTGCTTTACATAATCAGAGATTTCCAATTTTGATCATATCTACGGAACTTTTATAGAAAATATATAACTCATCATTGTAAAATTGTATGGAGATTAATGGGTGACCTGGCGGTCTAGGGGTAAGGTGTCAGACTTCTATGCTGGCGGCCGGGGTTCAATCCTCGGTCCCGGCAAAGATT